>JAHIAM010003428.1:0-40318 GCA_021605205.1 Aegilops longissima | reverse complement strand
AATGGTGGAGGGGGCACCGACACGCTAAGAGATCCAAGGGATCAATTGTTGTTGTGTCAGAGGTGCCCCCTGCCCCCTGAATAAAGGAGCAAGGGGAGGAGGCGGCGCCTAGGAGGGCGCCAAGGGAGTCCTACTCCCACCGGGAGTAGGACTCTCCTTCCTTGTTGAGTAGGAGAAGGGGAGAGGGGAGGAGGAAGGAAAGGGGCCGCAACCCTTGTCCACCTCGACCAGAGGGGCTGCGCGCCTCCTTTCTCGCCTCTCTATTCCCGCCTGGCCCAATAAGGCCCATATACTCCGACCTCAGAACTCCGATCTCAAAATACTCAATCACTCGAACCTTCCAAGTCCAAATATAGTTGTCCAATATATCGATCTTTACGCCTCGACCATTTCGAGACTCTCGCCATGTCCCCGATCTCATCCGGACTCAACTCCTTCGTACATCAAAACTCATAAACTCATAATAAAACTGCCATCGTGAACTTGTTGCATGGACTTCTACGGGTTCGAGAACTATGTAGACATGACCTAGAACTATTCTCGGTCAATAAGCAATAGCGGAACCTGGATGCTCATATTGGCTCCTACATATTCTACGTAAGATCTTTATCGGTCAAACCGCATAACAACATACGTTGTTCCCTTTGTCATCGGTATAGTTACTTGCCCGAGATTCGATCGTCGGTATCCAATACCTAGTTCAATCTCATTATCGGCAAGTCTCTTTACTCAATGAATGCATCATTCCAGAATTAACTCATTAGCTACATTGCTTGCAAGGCTTATAGTGATGTGCATTACCGAGAGGGCCCAGAGATACCTCTCCGACAATCGGAGTGACAAAACCTAATCTCAAATACGCCAACCCAACATGTACCTTTGGAGACACCTGAGTACTCCTTTATAATCACCCAGCTACGCTAGACGCTTGGTAGCACCCAAAGTGTTCCTCCGTAAATGGAGTTGCATAATCTCATAGTTACAGGAACATATATAAGTCATGAAGAAAGCAATAGCAATGTACTAAACGATCAAGTGCTAGGCTAACGGAATGGTTAAGTCAATCACATCATTCTCCTAATGATGTGATCCCGTTAATCAAATGACAACTCATGTCTATGGCTAGGAAACTTAACCATCTTTGATTCAACAGCTAGTCAAGTAGAGGCATACTTGTGACACTATGTTTGTCTATGTATTCACACATGTATTATGTTTCCGGTTAATACAATTCTAGCATGAATAATAAACATTTATCATGATATAAGGAAATAAATAATAACTTTATTTTTGCCTCTAGGCATATTTCCTTCAGCCTCTCACTTGCACTAGAGTCAATAATCTAGTTCACATCGCCATGTGATTTAACACCAATGTTCATATCTCAGATATGATTAACACCCATAGTTCACATCGCATGTGACCAACACCCAAAGGATTTACTAGAGTCAATAATCTAGTTCACATCGCTATGTGATTAACATCCAAAAGAGTACTAAGGTGTGATCATGTTTTGCTCGTGAGAGAAGCTTAGTCAACGGGTGTCACATTCAGAGCCGTATGTATTTTGCAAATATTCTATGTCTACAATGCTCGCACGGAGCTACTCTAGCTAATTGCTCCCACTTTCAATATGTATCCAGATTGAGACTTAGAGTCATCTCGGATCAGTGTAAAAGCTTGCATCGATGTAACTCTTTACGACGGGCTCTTTTATCACCTCCATAATCGAGAAATATTTCCTTAGTCCTCACTAAGGATGTTCTTGACCAATTTCCAAGTGATCTACTCTTAGATCACTATTGTACTCCCTTGCCAAATTCAGAGCAAGGTATACAATAGGTCTGGTACATAGCATAGCATACTTTATAGAACCCATGACTGAGGCATAGGGAATGACTTTTCATTCTTCTTTCTATTTTCGCCGTGGTCGGCTTTGAGTCTTACTCAATTTCACACCTTGTAATACAGGCAAGAAACTCTTTCTTTGACTGCTCCATTTTGAACTACTTCAAAATCTTGTCAAGGTATGTACTCATAAAAACTTATCAAGCCGCCTTGATCTATCTCTATAGATCTTGATGCTCAATATAAGCAGCTTCACCGAGGTCTTTCTTTAAAGAACTCCTTTCAAATACCTTTATGCTTTCCGTAAAATTTACATCATTTCTGATCAACAATATGTTACTCACATATATTTATCGAAGTGTAGTGCTCCCACTCACTTTATTGTAAATACAGGCTTCACCGCAAGTCTCAGAGAAACTATATGCTTTGATCACACTATCAAAGCGCTTATTCCAACTCCGAGATGCTTGCACCAGTCCATAGATGGATCGCTAAGCTTGCACATTTTGTTAGCTCTTTAGGATTGACAAAACCTCTCGTTGCATCATATACAAATCTTCTTTAATAAATCCATTAAAGAATGTAGTTTTGACATCCATTTGCCAGATTTCATAAATGTGGCAATTGCTAACATGATTCGGACAGATTTAAGCATCACTACAGTTGAGAAAATCTCATTGTAGTCAACACCTTGAACTTGTCGAAAACCTTTTGTGACAAGTCGAGCTTTGTAGATAGTAACACTACTATCGTGTCCGTCATCCTCTTGAAGATCCATTTATTTAACATGGCTTGCTGATCATCGAGCAAGTCAATCAAAGTCCATACTTTGTTCTCATACATGGATCCTATCTCAGATTTCATGGCCTCAAGCCATTTCATGAATCGGCTCATCATCGCCTCATAGTTCGTAGGTTCATCATGGTCTAGTAACATGACTTCCGTAACATGATTACCGCACTACTGTGTGGATCTTACTCGAGGACCCACGAGGTTTGGTAGCAACTTGATCTGAAGTTTCATGATCATCATCATTAACTTCCTCACTAATTGTGTAGGAATCATGAACTGATTTCGTGATGAAGTACTTTCCAATAAGGAGAAGGTACAATTACCTCATCAAGTTCTATTTTCCTCCCACTCACTTCTTTCGAGAGAAACTTCTTCTAGAAAGGATCCATCTTAGCAACGAATAACTTGCCTTCGGATCTGTGATAGAAGGTGTACCCAATAGTTACCTTTGGGTATTCTATGAAGACGACTTTTCCGATCCGGTTTGAGCTTATCAGGTTGAAACCTTTCATATAAGCATCGCAACTCCAAGCTTTAAGGAACGACAGCTTAGGTTTACTACTAAACCATAGTTCATACGGTGTCATCTCAACGGATTTAGATGGTGCCCTTTAACATGAATGCAGCTGTCTCTAATGCATAACCCCAAAATGATAGTGGTAAATCGGTAAGATACATCATAGATCGCACCATATCCAATAAAGTGCGGTTACGACGCTCGACACACCATTATGTTGTGGTGTTCCATGTGGCGGAGTTGTGAAACTATTTCACATTGTTTCAAATGAAGACCAAACTCAGAACTCAAATATTCATCTCCACGATCAGATCGTAGAAACTTTATTTTCTTGTTACGATGATTTTCCACTTTACTCTGAAATTCTTTGAACTTTTCAAATGTTTCAGACTTATGTTTAATCAAGTAGATATACCCATATCTGCTCAAATCATCTGGAAGGTGAGAAAATAACGATACCGCCAAGCCTCAACATTCATTGACCACAAACATCAGTATGTATGATTTCCAACAAATCAGTTGCTCGCCCATAGTTCCGAGAACGCGTTTAGTCATCTTGCCCATGAGGCACGGTTCAAGTACCAAGTGATTCCAAAAGCCCTTCAAGATGGAGTTTCTTCATGCGCTTTACACCAATATGACCTAAACGGCAAGTACACAAATAAGTTGTACTATCATTATTAACTTTACATCTTTTGGTTTCAATATTATGAATATGTGTATCACACAATCGAGATCCAACAAACCATTTTCATTGGGTGTATGACCATAGAAGGTTTTATTCATGTAAACAAAACAATAATTATTCTCTAACTTACATGAATAATCAGATTGCAATAAACATGATCAAATCATATTCATGCTCAACAAACGCCAAATAACATTTATTTAGGTTCAACACTAATCTCGGAGTTAGGAGGTATGATGATCATATCAATCTTGGAACTACTTCCAACACTCATCGCACTTCCCTTCAACTAGTCTCGCTTATTTCAGAATCCTGCCGAGTTACTAATCTTAGCAACCAAACAAGTATCAAATACTGGGGCTACTATAAACACTAGTAAGGCACATATCAATAACATGTATATCAAATATACCTTGTTCACTTTGCCATCCTTCTTATCCACCAAATATTCGGGCATTTCCGCTTCATGACCATTTTTTGCAAAGGTAACACTTAGTTTCGGTTTGGTCCAGCTTTGGTCTTCTTCACGGAGTGACAACTTGTTTGCCATTCTACTTAAGTTTCCTTTCCCTTTCCCTTTTCTTGAAACTAGTGTCTTGTCAATTATCAACACTTGATGCTCTTTCTGATTTCTACCTTCCGATTTCAACATCAAAGAGCCCGGGAATCGCCCATCCCTTGCATACTATAGTTCATCACGGTTCTAGTAACTTAGTGATGGTGACTAGAGAATTCCAATCACTATCTTATCCGAAGATTAACTCCCACTTGATTCAAGCGATTGAAGTACCTGCATAATTTGAGCACATGCTCACTAGTTGAGCGACCTCCATCTTTTAGCTATAGAACTTGTTGGAGACTTCATCTCTCAACTCGGTATTTTCTTGAAATATTAACTTCAACCCCGAACATCTCATATGGTCCATGACGCTCAAAACGCCTTTGAAGTCCCGATTCTAAGCCCTAAGTATGGTGCACTAAACTATCAAGTAGTCATTATATTGAGCTAGCCAAACGCTCATAACGCCTGATCTACTCCCCAATAGGTCTGCACCTAGCGTGCATTAAGACATAATTCTTTCAGGCAAATGAGGATAAACTCATATCACGGATCCAATCCGCATCATTGCTACTAACATTTTTCAATACAATTTTCTAGGAACACATATAAAACATAGGGAAGCAAAAACATAGGGAAGCAACAAAGCGAGCTATTGATCTACAACATAATTTGCAAAATACTACCAGGACTAAGTTCATGATAAATTAAAGTTCAATTAATCATATTACTTAAGAACTCCCACTTAGATAGATATCCCTCTAATCTTCTAAGTGATTACGTGATCCATATCAACTAAACCATGTCCGATCGTCACGTGAGATGGAGTAGTTTCAACGGTGAACATCAATATGTTGATCATATCTACTATATGATTCATGCTCGACCTTTCGGTCTCCGTGTTCCGAGGCCATATCTAGTTATACGCTAGGCTCGCAAGTTTAACCTGAGTATTCCGCAGTAACTGTTTTGCACCCGCTGTATTTGAACGAGAGCCTATCACACCCGATCATCACGGGTGTCTCAAAGACGAAGAACTTTCGAACGGTGCATACTCAGGAGAACACTTTGATAATTTTAGTGAGAGATCATCTTAAAATGCTACCGCACAAAGCAAGATAAGATGCATAAAGGATAAACATCACAGCAATCAATATAAGTGATATGATATGGCCATCATCATCTTGTGCTTGTGATCTCCATCTCAAGCACCGCCGTGATCACCATCGCCACCGCGCCGACACCTTGATCTCCATCGAGCATCGTTGTCGCCTCGCCAATCTTATGCTTCTACGATATGGCTACCGCTTAATGATAAAGTAAAGCATTAGGTATGCTTGCATTTCATACAATAAAGCGACAACCATATGACTGCCCGCTGTCGATAACTTCGTTACAAAACATGATCATCTCATACAATAAAATATAGCCACGCCTTGACCATATCACATCACAACATGCCCGCAAAAACAAGTTAGACGCCTCTACTTTGTTGTTGCAAGTTTTACGGGCTGCTACGGGCTGAGAAAGAACCGTTTACCCACGCATTAAAACCACAACGATAGTTCGCCGTTAGTGTTGTTTTAACCTTCGCAAGGACCGGGCGAGCCACACTCGGTTCAGCTAAAGTGGAGAGACAGACACCCGCCAGTCACCTTTAAGCACGAGTGCTCAAACGGTGAAACCAGTCCCAAGCGACGCTGATGTCGGTCCGGCCGCTTCATCTCACAATACCGCTGAACCAAAGTATGACATGCTGGTAAGCAGATGACTTGTATCGCCCACAACTCACTTGTGTTCTACTCGCAAATCACATCAACGATAAACCAGGCTCGATGCCACTGTTGGGGAACGCAGTAATTTCAAAAAATTCACGCACACGCAGGTGATGCATAGCAACGAGGGGAGAGTGTTTTCCACGCACTGAGACCGATAGCGAAGCGCTAACACAACGCGTTGATGTAGTCGACGCCTTCACGGCCCGACCGATCAAGCACCAAACCACGGCACCTCCAGTTCTAGCACACGCTCAGCTCGATGACGCCCCTCGAACTCCGATACAGCCGAGTGTCGAGGAAGAGTTCCACAAGACGACGGCGTGACGATCTTGATGTTCATCGCGCAGGCTTCGCTTAAGCACCGCTACAATATTATCGAGGTGGACTTTGGTGGAGGGGGCACCACACACGCTAAGAGATCCAAGGATCAATTGTTGTTCTGTTTAGAGGTGCCCCCGCCCTCGTGAGTATAAAGGAGCAGGGGAGGAGGCGGCCGCCTAGGAGGGGCGCCAAGGGAGTCCTACTCCCACCGAGTAGGACTCCTCCTTCCTTGTTGGAGTAGGAGAAGGGAAAGACGGGAGAGGAGAAGGAAAGGGGCCGATCCCTTGTCCACCCGGACCAGAGGGGGCTGCACGCCCTTCCTTTCCTCTCTCCTCTATTCCCCTGGCCCAATAAGGCCCATATACTCCCGCGAATTCCTCAGAATCCTCCCATCTCAAAATACCAATCACTCGAACCTTCCAAGTCCAATATAGTCGTCCAATATATCATCTTTACGCCTCGACCATTTCGAGACCTCGTCATGTCCCCGATCTCATCCGGACTCAACTCCTTGGTACATCAAAACTCATAAACTCATAATAAACCGCATCGAACCTTGTGCATGGATCTACGGGTTCGAGAACTATGTAGACATGACCTAGAACTATTCTTGGTCAATAACCAATAGCGGAACCTGAATGCTCATATTGGTCCTTACATATTCTACGAAGATCTTTATCGGTCAAACCGCATAACAACATACGTTGTTCCTTTGTCATCGGTATGTTACTTGCCCGAGATTCGATCGCTTGTATCCAATACCTAGTTCAATCTGCATCGCAAGTCTCTTTACTCTACGTAATGCATCATTCAGAACTAACTCATTAGCTACATTGCTTGCAAGGCTTATAGTGATGTCATTACCGAGAGGGCCTCAGAGATACCTCTCCACAATCGGAGTGACAAAACCTAATCTCAAATACGCCAACCCAACATGTACCTTTGGAGACACCGTAGTACTCTTTATAATCACCCAGTACGCCAGGACGCTTGGTAGCACCCAAAGTGTTCCTCCCGTAAATGGGAGTTGCATAATCTCATAGTTACAGGAACATATATAAGTCATGAAGAAAGCAATAGCATTGTACTAAATGATCAAGTGCTAGGCTAACGGAATGGGTTTGTCAATCACATCATTCTCCTAATGATGTGATCCCGCTAATCAAATGACAACTCATGTCTATGTCTAGGAAACTTAACCATCTTTGATTCAACGAGCTAGTCAAGTAGAGGCATACTAGTGACACTATGTTTGTCTATGTATTCACACATGTATTATGTTTCCGTTAATACAATTCTAGCATGAATAATAAACATTTATCATGATATAAGGAAATAAATAATAACTTTATTTTTGCCTCTAGGGCATATTTCCAGCTCTCACTTGCACTAGAGTCAATAATCTAGTTCACATCGCCATGTGATTTAACACCAATGTTCATATCTGATATGATTAACACCCATAGTTCACATCACATGTGACCAACACCCAAAGGGTTTACTAGAGTCAATAATCTAGTTCACATCGCTATGTGATTAACATCCAAAAGAGTACTAAGGTGTGATCATGTTTTGCTCGTGAGAGAAGCTTAGTCAACGGTGTCACATTCAGAGCCGTATGTATTTTGCATATATTCTATGTCTAGAATGCTCGCACGGAGCTACTTAGCTAATTGCTCCACTTTCAATATGTATCCAGATTGAGACTTAGAGTCATCTGGATCAGTGTAAAAGCTTGCATCGATGTAACTCTTTACGACGGGCTCTTTTATCACCTCCATAATCGAGAAATATTTCCTTAGTCCTCACTAAGGATGTTCTTGACCAATGTCCAAAGGATCTACTTAGATCACTATTGTACTCCCTTGCCAAATTCAGAGCAAGGTATACAATAGGTCGGTACATAGCATAGCATACTTTATAGAACCCATGACGAGGCATAGGAATGACTTTTCATTCTTCTTTCTATTTTTGCCGTGGTCGGTTTGAGTCTTACTCAATTTCACACCTTGTAATACGCAAGAAACTCTTTTTGACTGCTCCATTTTGAACTACTTCAAAATCTTGTCAAGGTATGTACTCACCTGAAAAACTTATCGCCGCCTTGATCTATCTCTATAGATCTTGATGCTCAATATGTAAGCAGCTTCACCGAGGTCTTTCTTTTAAAGAACTCCTTTCAAATACCCTTTATGCTTTCCGTAAAATTCTACATCATTTCGATCAACAATATGTTACTCACATATATTTATCGAAAGGCGTGTAGTGCTCCCACTCACTTTATTGTAAATACAGGTCACCGCAAGTCAGAAAAACTATATGCTTTGATCACACTATCAAAGCGCTTATTCCAACTCCGAGATGCTTGCACCAGTCCATAGATGGATCACAAGCTTGCACATTTTGTTAGCTCCTTTAGGATTGACAAACCTTCTCGTTGCATCATATACAAATCTTCTTTAATAAATCCATTAAAGAATGTAGTTTTGACATCCATTTGCCGATTTCATAAAATGTGGCAATTGCTAACATGATTCGGACAGACTTAAGCATCACTACGCTTGAGAAAATCTCATTGTAGTCAACACCTTGAACTTGTCGAAAACCTTTTGTGACAAGTCGAGCTTTGTAGATAGTAACACTACTATCGTTGTCCGCCTTCCTCTTGAAGATCCATTTATTTAACATGGCTTGCTGATCATCGAGCAAGTCAATCAAAGTCCATACTTTGTTCTCATACATGGATCCTATCTCGATTTCATGGCCTGCCATTTCATGAATCTGGGCTCATCATCGCTTCATAGTTCGAGGTTCATCATGGTCTAGTAACATGACTTCGTAACATGATTACCGACCACTCGCGGATCTTACTCGAAGACCCACGAGGTTTGGTAGCAACTTGATCTGAAGTTTCATGATCATCATCATTAACTTCCTCACTAATTGGTGTAGGAATCATCGAACTGATTTCGTGATGAAGTACTTTCCAATAAGGGAGAAGGTACAATTACCTCATCAAGTTCTATTTTCCTCCCACTCACTTCTTTCGAGAAACTTCTTCTAGAAAGGATCCATCTTAGCAACTAATAACTTGCCTTCGGATCGTGATAGAAGGTGTACCCAATAGTTACCTTTGGGTATTCTATGAAGACATTTTCCGATCCGGTTTGAGCTTATCAGGTTGAAACCTTTTATAAGCATCGCAACTCCAAGCTTTAAGAAACATACTTAGGTTTACTACTAAACCATAGTTCATACGGTGTCATCTCAACGGATTTAGATGGTGCCTTTTTAACGTGAATGCAGTGTCTCTAATGCATAACCCCAAAATGATAGTGGTAAATCGGTAAGATACATCATAGATCGCACCATATCCAATAAAGTGCGGTTACGACGCTCGACACACCATTATGTTGTGGTGTTCCATGTGGCGTGAGTTGTGAAACTATTTCACATTGTTTCAAATGAAGACCAAACTCAGAACTCAAATATTCATCTCCACGATCAGATCGAGAAACTTTATTTTTCTTGTTACGATGATTTTCCACTTTACTCTGAAATTCTTTGAACTTTTCAAATGTTTCAGACTTATGTTTAATCAAGTAGATATACCCATATCTGCTCAAATCATCTGTGAAGGTGAAAATAACGATATCGCCATGAGCCTCAACATTCATTGGACCACAAACATCAGATGTATGATTTCCAACAAATCAGTTGCTCGCCCATAGTTCCGGAGAACGGCTTTTAGTCATCTTGCCCATGAGGCACGGTTCGCAAGTACCAAGTGATTCCAAAAGCCCTTCAAGATGGAGTTTCTTCATGCGCTTTACACCAATATGACCTAAACGGCAGTCCACAAATAAGTTGTACTATCATTATTAACTTTACATCTTTTGGTTTCAATATTATGAATATGTGTATCACACAATCGAGATCCCAAACCATTTTCATTGGGTGTATGACCATAGAAGGTTACATCTCAACAACACTTGACTCAAAATAGGAAGAAGCGCCATCCAGCCTCCTCCGTGAGAACTGGGACATCTTTGCATGGAAGTCACTGATATGCCGGTGTCCTGTGGAGCTGGCTGAGCATCGCCACGAGTCACCCAAAAGTCAAACCGTTAAAGAATTTTCGGTCCGTCCCGTAAGAGAAAGGCCATTGGTAAGAGGTGGCTGCCTTAGCGGCAGAGTTCATCCAGAGATCTACCACCCTAGTGGCTCGCCATGTCGCCATGGTCCCCAAGAAGGACAAGTCGCTGCGCATGTGCATCGATTTCAAGCATATCAATCGGGCTTGCCCGAAGATCATTTCCTCTTCCTCGCATTGACCAAATAGTCGACTCAACTGCTGGATGTGAGAGGTTGTCTTTTAGACGCCTTATTCGGTACCATCAGATCCGCTCTCAGAGGATCCATGAGATTAAACAGTGTTCATCACTCCATTCGTGCTTCATATGTCACCATGCCATTCGGTCTCAAGAATGCCGAGCCACATTCATGAGGATGATTCGAAGTGTTTGCTCATTCAAATCGGAATGTGGAAGCGCATATGGATGATATAGTGGTCAAGTTCAAAGGTTCCCCTGTTGACCGACCTTGTTGAAACATTTGACCTCGTGGAGGTATGATATCGCTTAACCCATCAAAGTGCACATTTGGAGTTCCCGTGGAAAGTTACTCGGTTTTCGCTTCGAGCGAGGAATTGATGCTAACCCGGTTGGCACTATAATTCAATGAAGCGCCTGCATGTGCACGGCGTCCTGCTTACCGATGCTTGGCCGCTTAAGTCGATTCATCTCGCCTGTGAAAAGGCATTGCCTCCTTACCGATCGATGAAGAATTCGCATGTTCGAGTGGACTCTAGAATGATGCAGCTTGCGAGCTAAAAGCTCTCCACCCAGCCGGTGCTTGTTGCTCCTATCAGCAAAGAACCTTGTTTCTTTACATTGCAGCCATCGACAAGTCGTCAAGACTGCATTTTACTCGAGCGGGAAGAAGAAGGAAAGCCTTCAATTTCAACGCCCAGTTTATTATCTTTTCAAGTGTCAATTCCATCAAAGCAGTAGATACCCTCACTATCAAAAGCTTGTTTATGGATCTATATGACCACAAAGAAGGTTGCTCATTATTTCTCTCGATCATTCCATTACAATGCCACATGCCCCATTGTCGAAAAATTCTTCATAACAGAGATGCAACTGGTCGAGTGGCAAATGGGCAATTGAACTCCTTCCTTGATATCAAATTTGAGGGAAAGAAAGCCATCAAGTCCAAGCAATAGCAGACTTCCTCACGACTGGATCGAACAACAGCTTCCGACTCAAGTTCACTCGAGCACCGGACTATGTTTTTCGACGGTTCCAAGATGCTGAACGGTTCAAAAGGGGTTGTATTGGTTTCGAGGAGATAAGCTCAAATATGTTCTGATTCACTTTGATTCTTCCAACAATGAAGCAGAATATGAAGCACTCTGTATGGGTTATGCATGGCCATTTCACTGTGTCCACGCCATGGTCTACGGCGACCGGATCTGGTTGTTAATCAAGTGATGAAGGAGGGATGTCGGGCCCACTATGACAAAGTTACCGTAATGCAGTGAGAAAGCTGGAGAAGAAATTCGAGGGGTTAGAGCTTCATCATATACCCCGAATCAAAATCAAGTCATGGATGATTTGGCTAAGATAGGGTCCAAGAGGGAAGCCATTCCCAAGAATGTATTTTTGAGCACATTCATGCACCATCAGGCAGGAGGATCCTTTCACGTAAGAAGCCCCAAAGAAAAGAGTGCCAATGATCCGACTGAAGTTGAGGTCCCAGCCGTGGTCGACCTGATTATGGAAGTTGTGGTCATCACTCCCCGATCGACAGGTCGACATCGATATATCCTAAGGAAAGAGCTCCCAGAGAATGAAGAAGAGGTTCGACAGATCGTCCGTCGATCCAAGGCCTTTACAGGATCAAGGACAGTTGTTCAGAAAGCATGATCGGAGTCGCGTAAGTGTATCACGCCGAAGAAGGTCGATAGTTCTTGAGGATATCCACTGGGACCTGTATCATGCGCGCCCTTCTCGACCATCGGCTAAAGCATACCGAGTGGGATTTTACCGCCAAAGCAAACGAAATGGCAAAAGAAATAGTTGACAAGTGTGAAGGGTGTCATTTATTCCAACATGCCACACAAGCCTGCCTCAGCCTTGAAGACCATTCCACTGCTCCGTCCTTCGCTGTTTGGGGATTAGACATGATTGGACCGCTGAGAATCGCGTAAGCGTTCACCATTTGCTAGTAGCAATGACAAGTTCACCAAGTGGATCGCCAAGCCCATCAAGAACCTCGATGCATGCACTACTATCAGTTTCATCAGAGTTGATATTCAGATATGGAGTTCCACATAGCATCATCACCCATAATGGGTCAAACATCGATAATGACAAATTCAAAGCCTTCGGCTTCTCAGGCACGCGGTCGACTATGCTTCTGCTCATCCTCACCGAATGGACAAGTGTAAATCATTCTCAAAGGGCTGAAACCACGGCTGATGCGTGATCTCAAGCACGCAGGAGCTTGTTGATTTAACTCCATCATTTCTATGGGGATTGAGGACCACTCCTAATAGGTTGACCGGAGAACTCCATTCTTCCCGGTCTTTGAGCTGAAGCAGCTGCCGAGTGACCTGCTTCACAATGCGCTTTAGTCAACTATACTCAAGAAGAAGGAACAAGCCCGCAAGATGCAATGACCTCTTGGAAGAGGAGAGAGATGGCCTGATCCGGGACTATCTATCAGAAGACTTAGCCGATTCCATGCCGTAAATGTGAAGAGTAGAGCCTTCCAAGAGGGAGATTTGGTCCTCCAAGGATCAACAGAAACCACACAAGCTTTCTCCCACTTGGGAAGGTCCTTCATCGCCACAAGAGTTATCACAACGAGCGTGATCATCTCTACAACGTTGATCGCCAGATCGACGAGCCTCGAGCTTGAATGCGGAGCTGTTCCGCCTTTTATACTTAAATACTCACTGTTGATATGTAATAAAAGTACTTTTGTAGTTTGTTTATCTAAGACAAGAATGTTATAATTTTCCAAGTGATTGTTATTACTTTTTGTTGAAATTTCTCCAGGTGGCTTAGCTGCTAATACGGTTCGCCAGTTTGTAAAATTCCTTTCCGAGTGGCGAGCCGCCTCTCACCGGGCTTAGCTGCTAATCCGCTCGCCAAGTATTCAAAATCCTACCAGTGGTGAGCCAGCCTCCCACCGGGGCTTAGCTGCAGTCCAAGTACTCGCCAGTATTCAAAATCCACCGAGTGGTGAGCCAGCCTCCCACTGGGCTTAGCTGCACTCCAAGTACTCGCCTAAGTATTTAAATCCACCGAGGAGAGTCAACCTCTCACTGGGGCTTAGCAACAACCCAAGGACTCGCCTAAACATCCAAATAATGAACGCTTCAAGGACTCCACGAAAGCGGGTCGATCACACCTTCTCCTTCAAAGCTACACCATAAAATCCCACCGAGTGGAGAGCAACCTCCCACTGGGGGCTTAGCTGCAGTCCAGCGCTCGCCTAAGTATAAATCCCACCGAGAGAGCAAACTCCCACTCGGGAGGCTTAATGCAGCCTGCAAAGGTCACTTAAATAAAAAAACCCACCGAGTGGAGAGCAAACCTCCCACTGAGGCTTAGCTGCAGCCCAGCTGCTCGCCTAAGTACTGAATCCCACCGAGTGAGAGCAACCTCCCACCTGGGCTTAGCAGCCAGTTCGCCTAAGTAATAAAATCCTACCGAGTGGAGAGCAACCTCCCACTGGGCTTAGCTGCAGCCCAAGGTCGCTTAAGGATAAAATCCTATCGAGGGAGAGCACACCTCCCGCTGGAGGCTTAGCTGCCTGCTCAAGTAAGGAATTCATCCTAACCGCAAGGATGACGAGGTGCAGGTCGACCGTACCTTCTCATTCTGAGCTTCGCCACAAGGCGGTCCATCCTAACCGTAAGGACGACGAGGTGCAGGTCGATCGTACCTTCTCCTTCGAGCTCGCCACTAGTACAACATGCGGTCCATCCCAACCGCAAGGACGACGAGGTGGTCGACCGGTACTTTCTCCCTCGAGCTTCGCCACAAGTACAATGTGCGTCCATCCCAACCGCAAGAACGACGAGGTCGTCATGGTCATGCTCCATCTCTACCGCAAGATAGATGAAGTACAAGTTCGATCGGAGTTTCACCTCAAGGATACTACTTACAACCGTGAAATATATTCCAATGAAGAGCAAAGTTCTCTCAAGGCAAATAAAGCATGTTCAAGGATAGATCAAGTTCGGATAAATGTCCCACGGATCCAAAAGTGCTCAGCGTAAGCCCTAAAGTTTGTCGGTTATAAAACCACTTGCATTCCGAGGCAAATTTAAGGTGGACTTAGAAGTTTTTTATCTGCGGAGGACTGAAGGTGCAACAAACTTGTCGAGGTCGACCTTCCGGAATACGGGTAGCAGCAGCGATGAAAGTCTCCATGAAAGATCTCAAGTCGCATTTCCTGGTGTTGGCTAATTGAGGGACGCCACTTGTCCTCTTGGCGCTCTTGCAAAGTGGACACGAACCGTAGACAGAGCAACATCAGCACCACACCGCGAAGACTTTTTCCATTCTTGCACTCGACTTGGAATCTCATTCAGTCGAGTCATAAGGATTCAAGGTCATTCAAGCCCGATCCGCCGAGAGTTGAGTCGATCGCTAATCGCAGCTTTCAATGAGCAAGATAATCCACCACGCTAGCAACGCGAGACTCCAATGGAGCACATTCATAGCAGCTTCGCCCTTCACAGAGAGTTGATGGGGTCCGTGCTGGTTTCCACTGACCGGTTTCTTCTTCAAGTTTTGACAGAATTCTGAAAACACAGCTCGACTCAAAATAACAATCATGCGATGAGCCGTGATAACAAGACACCGGGTAAAAGAGATTACCTTCAAGCATGAGAAACAGCTTCTTGGCGAAGTCCTCCAAGATAAATTCCGTGTCATTTCGCTCTCCGGCCATTGGCCGCCTTGTCGACAGAGCAATCTTGTCGTTCTTCACCGACTAACTTTGTTGGTCACACAAGAGCGGCTTTCAGCTTGGCATTCTCATCTTCAAGTTTGTCGACCGAGGTAAGTTCTTCAGCGAGCTTTGTTTTCCAAAGCGTCAGGCCTCTCGCAAGGTCAAGGTCTTCTTCTTAGTCTCTTCCAGCTTTATCTCAAGCAGCAACAATGAGAACAGAGTTGAGAATGAACAAAAAACAAAGACAATCACAAAGTTCTCACCAGCCATACCTTTTGCTTCATCCGCTTCGCGAAATTCTCCGAAAGCAAGCTTCAAGTCGAGGTTGAGCTGGATCTGTTTGTTCTTCATCTCAAGATAGCGAGCCACAAGCTCGCAAGATTTCTACAAATAGTCAATCAACAAAAGACATCAAAGACAGATCACTCGAGTGACTAAGGAAAATAGTAGCATTTAAGACTACAAATAATCAAAACATTCACAATAGTCTTGGGATTACACTGCCGGTGCACCAGCGCGCCCCCTCATCGGTTTTACCAATTTGGTTCACCATTCACCAAAAGAAGCAAAAGGTTATGATTCTAAAACCATGGCTAATTGTCAGCCGTCACCATGTAAAAATAACAACAGCTTAGACTATAGTCGACGCACGCAGTCCACCATAGTCTCGGGATTACACCCAAAGTGCACCTAATGTTCCCCACCGTTTTACTTCCATTCGACTTGGTCCCACCAGGTCGAGTGAAGAAGTTCACAGATAAAGACTATAGTCGATCGCACGCAGTCCACCATAGTCTCGGGACACACCCAGGTGCACCCAGCGCGCCCCCACAAAAACTTCAACGACACACCCACCCAAAGGTGTACAGATATGGAAATCTTCGTAGCAAGCATTTTCAGTAGCATGTCCTAACAGAAAGCAAGCTTGTAGCATATCCTAACAGAGCTAAACGGTCGACTTATTTGGACATTGCTCGAGAGCTGAACTAGCATCATAGGTCACCGCTGGCCTCTCGGACTGCCTTCACTTGCTCCATCATGATCCCCGCCTCATGATAGCCTCCTTAGCAGCACTCATTTGGTCTTCCCGGATGTGGTGTATAGCAAAGAGGGATGGTGGATCGCAGCGATTTAAGTGGGTCGGCACTCAGCTGTACAGCAAAGACACAGGTCTGTGGGGTTGCCTCCTCGAAACCAGCGCCTCGTATCGTCACAACTGGAGCAGCCTTGCCAGCACCCTCTTGTTCTTCCTCTTCTCAACGGCGCTCGTCATCATCGGGAAGATCAATGACATGAGGCGGAACTACAAGAAAGATTCAAAAGTAAACATGGAAATCCAATCGACTAAAAGCTTAAACTACAGAGATCATACCAAGGTAGGAGGTGGCGGCATCTTCTATTTCTGATCTTCGTGGCTTGGCTGAGGTCTCGGAGGTAGCAGACCGCAGATTTCAAGAATCGCTGATCACCATCAAGCTTCCAGTAACTCATGTTGAATAGGGAATACAAGATTCTGCTGGTTACCCGGAGATGGGGAATGACCATCCGCATCTTGGGCAGGGCCTTCACCGCTTTGACGACGCTGCCGAGGTTGCTTCAAGTGTTTCACCATGCGCAGGGAAGTTGTCCGAGGTTGCTTCATCGACGCCTCAAAGGGCGAATAGTTTACCGTGCCCGCGGGTCATGCGCCAACTTGACCTTCCTTCCGAGCGGGAGGATCGACGCCTTCCTCTTCCTCCTCCTCCTCCTCCTCCTCTTCATCGTAGCGTCATCCCTCATCCCTCGCCGCTGACTCCCATTCCTCCCGGCTTCATCTCCGCTTCTTCTTCTTCGACCGTTCCTCGCGCTCTGGGCATCGAAAGTACATCTCAGGTGACCTACAAGACAACAAAACAAGGCAAAATTCAGTCGCATTTAATTGGCATCAAAATGTAATGAATGCAAATGAATGACATTGAGATAAGTGGTGTTATACCTTGTCTACTTCATAAGTCCTGGTCAAGTGGTGGAATCCCCAGTCTGCGAGGGTTATCTTGTTTCTCGTGATGGCAGTCATCCACTTCTCCAGCGTGGCATCATCGACCTCCTCCGGATGGACCCGGTGGTATCATCCATACCGAGTACATCCACATCGATGGCCTCTAGATTGAGTGGTTGAATACGCCCAAGGAAAACCTCCGAGAGATGCATGGTCACCTGCCGCCAATGAGCTGGACTACGATTCCATCAACAATTTTACTTAGGCCTTCTCCTCTGGTAGTACCTCAGTGGAAGATGGCTTGTTCACTGACCATGGAGAAAGGAGGGAGTCCAATGATCGCCTCAAAGGTCGGCTGGTCTTGTAGTAGAACCAGGTCGATCGCCACCCTCTAACCGAGTCGGGAGAGTCATAGCTTAAAAGCGCCTTCCCTCATCTCGACCCCGAGTCCCCGACACATCTGATTACTTGCCCTCTCGCCATTCGGTTCGCTTTTCTTCACCACCGAGAGCGATAAGTGAATATATGCTTGAAGAGGCCCCAAGGGCCGACAGCCCAAGAAGTTTTGACAACGAAATGAAAGCAGGTAGACAATGGAGTTGGGAGGAAATGATGGACAAGGCCCAAAAAGTTCTAAACCCCGGAAGAAAGGATTCAAGCAAAGAAAATCCTGATCTACGGAGTGGCTAAGAGAACGACCACCCTCTTCAGTTGCGGTTGCCACTTCTGCCCCGGAAGCCTCGACGACCCATGGGGATCAGTCCTCGCACAAGGTTGGGAGGTCCTTCTCGGTGATGTTCGAGCGATCCAATCTCCCCGACCCAACCTTTCGCAGTTTGACCATGAAGAAGATCCGCCTGATTGGGCGCCTCCTTCGGCCGCCTTCTTCACCCGCCCCAAGGCGGTCTTCTTTCCATGGTCGCACATGGGTAGGTAATCGAGCTGCGTAATCGAGCAGGCTAAGGGCGCAGCAGAAGGTTTGGAGGCGGAGGAGGGGAAGATTGAGGTCACACTGCTCAAAATACCCCGTCCGATGCTTTATCCGAGTCCGCTCGAGTGGCTGACCGTAGGCCTGCAATCCTGCCAAATCTCGCACAGCACGCAATACACGATACATGGCTAAAAAGCATAAGATCGAGGCGCCATCGCCTTATCCCATCCGAAAAGTCAAGGTTTTATCTGGCTTCTTCCCAAAATTCAGATCTCGCAAATCCGCTAATCGCGGAGCAATCTGTCGACAGCAGATTTCCTCCGATCCGCCGCCGAAATCCTCAAAGGTCGCTATCACAAAGTTCACTCGACAAATGTGAAGAATGGATCAACGATCGAAAGATAAGTTGATGTCCACTAAAAGGTCGTTGATCCAGAGTAAGACACACTGCAACATCAAGAACAGGTCGGAAAGATTATCAACTCCTTCCTCACTCAAACCTCGATCCATTCAGGGGCTAATGATGAAGTCATGTACCTAGGTAGGGTCATAGACCTGCCCAAAGGTATCCTCCCCAAGGACACTCGAAAGAAGCGGCCTTCCAAATGACTGGTAGGTTTCACCGACAGATTCAAAGACACTGACCATGAAGACCCACTCACCACCAGAGTCCAAGAGCCACTACCGTCCAAACGGTCTCAGAAGTTAAATAGTCTTTATGGTCATAATGAAACTATGTAAGGCATTACCACACGCCTAGCCTTAACGCATCTTTAAACCCCTCCACACGCGGCTGGCGGGTCCCGCGACTCTATATAAGCCACACCTCCAGTGTAGAAGGGTTGCACCTTGTAACACACATACATATAATCCAATGACCTCGCTCCGAGACGAGGGTTACTTCCTCCGAGAAGGGCCCTAACTGTAATCCTTTGCATATACAACTACTCCATAGCTAGGATCTTGCTTCCATACCTGCCCCCATTCTATCGCCGACTTAGAACCACGTATACCCAACTGTTTTGGGTGTCCTATGAAGATGCATTTATCCGCTTTGGTTCGAGCTTATCAACCTGAAACTTTTCACATAAGCTGCCGCAGCCCCAAGCTTTCAAGAAACGACAGCCTTAGGTTTCTCCAAACCATAGTACATAATGTGTCATCTCAACGGAGTTACGTGGTGCCCTATTTAAAGTGAGGCGGTTGTCTCTAATGCCAACCCATGAACGATAGTGGTAATTCGACAAGAGACATCATGGTACGCACTATATCCAATAGGGTGCAACTATGATGTTCGGACACACCATCACACTATGGTGTTCCAGCGGTATTAATTATGAAACAATTTCCACAATGTCTTAATTATGCGCAAAACTCAGAACTCAGATATTCATCTCTATGATCATATCATAGACATTTTATCCTCTTGTCACGTAAGATCTTCAACTTCACTCTGAAATTACTTGAACCATTCAATAATTCAGACTTGTGTTTCATCAAGTAAATATACTCAAGATCTACTCAAATCATCCGTGAAGTAAGAACATAACGATATCCATCAGGTGCTCAAAGACTCATTGGACTGCACACATCAAAATGTATTACTTCCAAAAGTTTCTTTGTTCCATTTCACCGAAAACGAGGCTTTCACTATCTTGCCCATATGGTATGATTTGGATGTCTCAAGTGATTCAAAATCAAGTGAGTCCAAACGGTCCATCTGCATGGAGTTTCTTCATGCATATACACCAATAAACATGGTTCGCATGTCTCAAACTTTTCAAAAATGAGTGAGTCCAAAGATCCATCAACATGGAGCTTCTTCATGCTTTACACCAATATGACTTACATAAGCACAAGTAAGTGGTACTATCATTACTATCTTATATTTTGGCATGAAAATGTGTATCACTACGATCGAGATTCAATAAACCATTCCTTTAGGTGCAAGACCATTGAAGGTATTATTCAAATAAATGAGTAACCATTATTCTCCTTATGAATAATCAGACATTAGTAGACATAATCCAATCATGTCTATGCTCAACGAACACCAAATAACAATTATTTAGGTTTAACACCAATCTCGATGGTAGAGGGAGCGCAGATGCTTGATCACATCAACCTTGGAAACACTTCCAACACATATCGTCACTCACCTTTAGCTAGTCTCCGCTTATTCCGTAGCTTTCATTTCGAAGTTACTAACACTTAGCAACCGAACCGTATCTAATAACCCTGGTGCTACTAGGAGTACTAGTAAAGTACACATTAACATAATGTATATCCAATATACTTCTATCGACCTTGCCCGCCTTCTCATCTACCAAGTATCTAGGGTAGTTCGCTTCATTGTCCGCTCCTCATTACGTATACTTAGTCTCGGTTTGGGTTCAACTCGATTTCTTTACCGAGCAGCAACTGATTTGCCGTTTCATGAAGTAATTTCTTCTTCCCTTGCCTTCTTGAAACTAGTGGTTTCATTAACCATCAACAATTGATGCTCCTTGATTTCTACATTCATGTGTCAAACATCGCGAATATCTCAAGGATCATCATATCTATCCCGATATGTTATAGTTCATCAAAGCTCTATCAGCTTGATGGCAATGACTTTGGAGAAAATCACTATCTCATCCGGAAGATCAACTCCCACTGATTTAAGTGATTGCTGTACTCGATAATCCGAGCACAAGCTCAACGATTGAGCTTTTCTCCTTAGTTTGTAGGCCAAGAAGCTCGCCGGAGGTCTTATACCTCGACAAGGCACGAGCCTGAAATCCCACAACATTGTGCACATTATGATGATGTCCTACCGAGGGCCAGAGATACCTCTCCGTCACACGGAGTGACAAATCCCAGCCTCGATTCGTACAACCCAATGTACACTTTCGAGATACCAGAGTGCACCTTTATAGCCACCCAGAACGCTAGGACGCTTTGGTACACCCAAAGCATTCCTACAGATCCGGAGTTGCACAATCTCATGGTCTAAGGAAATGATACTTAACATTAGAAAAGCTTTAGCAATAACTACACGATCTTTGTGCTAGGCTTTGATTGTCTGTCCATCACATCATTCTCCTAATGATGTGATCCCGTTGTCAACGATATCCAATGTCCATGGTCGGAAACCGAACCATCTATTGATCAACGAGCTAGTCAACTAAAGGCTTACTAGGACATGGTGTTGTCTATGTACCCACACATGTATCCGAAGTTTCCTATCAATACAATTATAGCATGGATAATAAACGATTATCATGAACAAGGAAATATAATAATAATAACTAATTTATTATTGCCTCTAGGCATATTTCCAACTGTCTCCCACTTGCACTAGAGTCAATAATCTAGTTCACATCGCCATGTGATTACTTCATGGTGTCACATTGCCATGTGACCAACATCCAAAGAGTTTACTAGTGTTACTAAACTAGTTCACATCATCATGTGATTAAGACTCAATGAGTTCTGGGGTTTGATCATGTTTTGCTTGTGAGAGAGAGTTTAGTCAACGGGTCTGCAACATTCGCACTCCGTATGCACTTCGCAAATCTCTAGGTCATATTGTAAATGCTGCTTCCACGCCTCCACTTGAAGTTATTCCAAATGGTTGCTCCACTATAATGATCCGTTTGCTACTCAGAGTCACTCGGATAGGTGTTAAAGCTTGCATCGACGTAACCCTTTACGTAACTTTTATCACCTCCATAATCGAGAAACATGTCCTTATTTACTCCAAGGACAATTTTGATCACGTCCAATGATCCATTCATGGATCATTCTTGTACCTCGATCGACCACATAAGGCACACTTCCTAAGGTACACAACATAGCATACTATAAGCCCACGCCTAAAGCATAGGGA
The DNA here is from genome assembly GCA_021605205.1 of Aegilops longissima. Taxonomy (NCBI): domain Eukaryota; kingdom Viridiplantae; phylum Streptophyta; class Magnoliopsida; order Poales; family Poaceae; genus Aegilops; species Aegilops longissima. The sequence continues at coordinate 18,002 of JAHIAM010003428.1, read as the reverse complement.
CGATTCCTTTCTCTTCTCTCCGCCGTGGTCGAGCTTTAACTCTTAACTTCATACCTACAACTCAGGCAAGAACTCCTTCTTTGATCGATCCATCTTGAACACCTTCAAGATCATGTCAAGGTATGTGCTCATTTGAAAGTACCATTTAGCGTTTTTGGTCTATCCTCATAGATCTTGATGCTCAATGTTCAAGCAGCTTAATCCAGGTTTTCTATTGAAAAACACTTTTCAAATAACCCTATATGCTTTCCAGAATTTACATCATTTCGATCAACAATATGTCAACAACATATACTCATCGAAATTTATAGTGCTCCCCGCCACTTTTGGAAATAGAAGTTTCTAAACTTTGTATAAACCCAAAATCTTTGATCATCTCATCAAAGCGCATATTCCAACTCCGAGATGCTTACTCCAGTCTTAGAAGGATTGCTGAGCTTTGCATACTTGTTAGCGCCTTCAGATTGTCAAAACCTTCTCGTTGTATCACATACAACCTTTCATCAAGAAAATTGTCGAGGAAACAATGTTTTGACATCCTATCTCAAGATTTCATAAATAATGCAAAATCGCTAATCCAATTCCAATAGACTCTTAGCATCGCTATGAGTGAGAAATCCTCACCGTAGTCAACTCCTTGAATCTTGTCGAAAACATCTTAACGACAAGTCGAGCTTTCTTAATGGTGATATTACCATCATTGTTTGTCTTCCTTTAAAATCCATTTGTACTCAATAGCCTTTTAACTATCAAGAAGTTCTTCCAAAGTCTACACTTTGTTTTCATACATGGATCCTCTCTCGATTTTATGGCCTCGAGCCATTTGTCGGAACCGGCCCACCATCGCTTCTCCATAGCTCAGAGGTTCATTGTTGTCTAGCAACATGACCTTCAAGACATGATTATTGTACCACTCAAGTAGTACGCATCCTTGTCACCCACGAGGTTCGGTAGTGACTTGATCCAAGTTTCATGATCACCATCATCAACTTCCACTTCATTGATGTAGGTGCCACAGAACAACTTCCCGTGCCCTGCTTCATACTGGTTGAAGTGATGGTTCAATAATCTCATCAAGTCTCCACCATCCTCCCACTCAATTCTTTCGAGAGAAACTTTTCTCGAGAAAGGATCCGCTTAGAAACAATCACTTTTGCTTCCGGTTTGAAATAGGAGGTATACCTCGATGAAGTCATGTACCTAGGGTAGGGTCATAGACCTGCCCAAAGGTACCTCCCTAAGGACACTCAAGAAGAAGCGGCCTTCCAAATGACCTGGTAGGTTTCACCGAAAGATTCAAAGACACTGACAAGAAGGCCCACTCGACCACTAGGAGTCCAAGAGCCACTCGTGTCCAAACGGTCAGAGTTAAATAGTATTTATGGTCATAATGATATTTTATGTAATGCTACCAAGAACGCCTAGCCTTAACATACCTTAAACCTCCGCCACGGGCTGGCTGGGGTCCCGGGCGACTATATAAGACACCCTCCACAGTAGAAGGGTTCGCACTCGTAACATACACATATATAATCCACCGCCTGCCCGAGACGAGGGCTGTTACTTCTCCGAGAAGGGCCTGAACTCGAAATCTTTGCGATACAACTACTCCATAGCTAGGATCTTGCCTCTCCATACCTACCCCATTCTACCGCCGACTTAGAACCACGACAGTTGGCGCCCACCTTGGGGCGGGTGTTCTAGCGATTTGTTGGAGAAGTTGGGATTCTTTCGATCTCCTACATCATGGTTTCGTGGAGTTCTGGTCGACGCCACGAGATCCGCCTCGTGCACTCACGCTCGTCAGCCGATGACTCATTGGCTTCGTGGAGGCTCCACTCGACGTGGACGGTTCTCATTCACGGGCGACGCGACTTTCGCGCGCTGGTCCACGCATCCTCCCTCGGCAACCGCGACCCAAGATGGGTCGGCTCCTCGTGCTGCCCTTGCTCCTGGGCCTCCCCGCCGCAAGCGCCCGCCGGTCGAGGCTTCAGCGTGGGTGAGGCATGCGGTGGCTCGCCAATGGCCACTCCCCAAGTCGCGCGATCGAGCCCGCGAATCTGTCTACGGCCTATTCGACGGGTTCGCAGGGATCTGCGTCCAATGCGATAGCAGGACCGACGGCAGAGGTTCTGATGGTCGATGGACCATGCAGTTCCCTCTGGATTCACCCGCACTAACGGAGGTGACAAAGGAGGCGATCCTGAGCAAGCCCACGAAGAGTACCTGCCCGAGCCCCTCACTTCGCCGAGGGAGGAGTCACCGAACATGGATGCGCTTCACACTCCTATCGTTGAGAAACCCCGAGGCTCAGGTTTTGAGGATGCGTGGCCATTAACCTGGCTGAGCGCAGACTCGACCGAGAACCTTTAGCTAGTACTTGATGAGCGCATGCACCAAAGGTTCCAGAATCCACGACGCCGCTCTTCCAACCACCAACCCGTATATCAAACTCCGATTCAGAATTTAGCAGTTGCTGCCCAGATAGCAGAGTCAATTCAGCCTTCCCAATGGAGGCGGGTAGAGGTTTGCTACAAATCGAGATCTGCTCCGGGCGGCAGGAGACCAATACTCAGCCGGTCACGTTGGCGGAACAGATTCACACCGATCCGCTGCCGCGATTCAGTCCAGCCGCCCATAGTCCGAGATCACCCCGAGGCGTGAGGAACGTAAATGATGCGGATGATTAGTGCAAGAGCCGCGAGCAATATGAGCACCGATTCGATTGCAATGATCGACGCCGAAAGCCCACTCTCCCCAAGGGGCGGATCATACGCCTCGGTAGTAGGACGACAGACGCCAAAGACAAGAGTTAGCTTAAGAGTTCCAATTCTGTGGAACCAGGCTTGATGCGAGATCTATTATCGCTCAAGGTTTGGTCGACGTGAATGTGCTCACCGAGACGCATGACAGGATGTTCCTCCAAAGCAGCAGAGTTCATGTTTCAGGGCTGAGTGTTTCAGCCATCATGAGCAGTGCTGATTCCTCCCAACTTCAGGTTTTCGATCGAGTCAAGTAAGTTCATCGTGAATCCAAGCCCGACACTTGGCTTGAAGATTACCGAGTGGCTGTTCAGATCAGGCAACGATGAGGTAGCCATGAAGCATTTGCCTCTTATGTTGGAGGGTTCAGCCAGAGCGTGGTTGAACTCAAGTAGCACCAAAGCAGATTTACACTTGGGAAGATCTTGCCCGAGTGTTTGTCGACATTTGAAGGACTTGTGTTACCAATAGGGTTGACGAGTTGCAATGTGTGCGTGTAAGTCGGAAACTTTGAGAGATTATATCCAGAGGTGGATCACTTTGCACCACACAGCTTGAGAATGTATATAATCACCAGTGCTGCAGCCTTCAAAGAAGGTGTCAAGAACAGAGAGTTGAGTTTGAAATTCGGTCAACCGAGATATGACCTCGAGTCGGATGATGGAGATTGCCACCAAGTATGCAAATGGTGAAGAAGAGGATCGCCCGGAGTGGTAAATACAAATCAGTCGCTAATGAGGCCATGGAGGAAATACCACGGAAGGTGGCGAGCCAGTTCTTTTGAGGGCCTTGGTCAGACCTCAGAAAGTTCAGGGGAAACCAAGGGTCCTTGGAACCCCAAGAAGGTGAAAGACCAGGATGGAAATGACGGTTGATTTGCCATGTCATATTCACACAAAGAAAGATGAGGAGGGTAAACTCATTTACCCAAACATACCACTCGAAGTTGTCGGCTCTGATTCAGCAGTGCCCAAGGGAAACATCCCAAGGATAAGGATAAGGAGATGCATAAAGTTGAGGACAAAGATGATAAAGGATGATGGATATCCCCGTGTCAATTCCACTCGATGATTTTGCCGACGCCGAAGCAAAAGTCGATTGAAGGTTATCAATCGAAGTGAACTCGGTCGCTCGGCGACGCCCAATTATCTGAATGGTCCTGCACCGCCATCACATTCGACCACCGATCACCCGACGACATTGCCACCCCCGAGGCAAGACAGGAGTCGGCCCAATCGCCGAGCACCCGACCACCAAAGTTCATGGATGGTGGTAGTGGCTTGAACATATTGTACACAGAGACGTTGAAAGGGATGAGCATTCTCGATGTCCGCATCAAGACTAAGAATTTGAGTATCCACGGAGTCATTCCCGGAAAGAAGGCTGAGTCACCGCCAAATTGCTCTTGATGTAGTTTTTGGTGATTCAAGCATTTCGAAAGAAAAGTTGACCTTGAGGTCGTGGATTTTAGCGCTTATCACGCTATTCGGGAAGGCTAGTATATATCGCTTCATGGTCCGACCATGTTACGGTATCTTAAATCAAGATGCCTGGTCCCAAGGGCGTGATCACTATTACGGGTATGGGAAGAAGGCGAAGAGTGCTTCCGTAAAGGCTCTAAGATCACCAATGCTTAGTTGGCGTAGAGCTACAAGAGTATCAAGAACTGCAGATCTGAGGATTTGTTGCGCAGCTAAGAAGTCTGCCACAGTAGTCAGCATTCCAAATTTCGTGAGACGTAAACAGGTTCACATTCACCCGACTGATCCCAATGCTGCTCCAACCAACATCTCAACAACACTTGACTCAAAATAGGAAGAAGCGCCATCCAGCCTCCTCCGTGAGAACTGGGACATCTTTGCATGGAAGTCACTGATATGCCGGTGTCCTGTGGAGCTGGCTGAGCATCGCCACGAGTCACCCAAAAGTCAAACCGTTAAAGAATTTTCGGTCCGTCCCGTAAGAGAAAGGCCATTGGTAAGAGGTGGCTGCCTTAGCGGCAGAGTTCATCCAGAGATCTACCACCCTAGTGGCTCGCCATGTCGCCATGGTCCCCAAGAAGGACAAGTCGCTGCGCATGTGCATCGATTTCAAGCATATCAATCGGGCTTGCCCGAAGATCATTTCCTCTTCCTCGCATTGACCAAATAGTCGACTCAACTGCTGGATGTGAGAGGTTGTCTTTTAGACGCCTTATTCGGTACCATCAGATCCGCTCTCAGAGGATCCATGAGATTAAACAGTGTTCATCACTCCATTCGTGCTTCATATGTCACCATGCCATTCGGTCTCAAGAATGCCGAGCCACATTCATGAGGATGATTCGAAGTGTTTGCTCATTCAAATCGGAATGTGGAAGCGCATATGGATGATATAGTGGTCAAGTTCAAAGGTTCCCCTGTTGACCGACCTTGTTGAAACATTTGACCTCGTGGAGGTATGATATCGCTTAACCCATCAAAGTGCACATTTGGAGTTCCCGTGGAAAGTTACTCGGTTTTCGCTTCGAGCGAGGAATTGATGCTAACCCGGTTGGCACTATAATTCAATGAAGCGCCTGCATGTGCACGGCGTCCTGCTTACCGATGCTTGGCCGCTTAAGTCGATTCATCTCGCCTGTGAAAAGGCATTGCCTCCTTACCGATCGATGAAGAATTCGCATGTTCGAGTGGACTCTAGAATGATGCAGCTTGCGAGCTAAAAGCTCTCCACCCAGCCGGTGCTTGTTGCTCCTATCAGCAAAGAACCTTGTTTCTTTACATTGCAGCCATCGACAAGTCGTCAAGACTGCATTTTACTCGAGCGGGAAGAAGAAGGAAAGCCTTCAATTTCAACGCCCAGTTTATTATCTTTTCAAGTGTCAATTCCATCAAAGCAGTAGATACCCTCACTATCAAAAGCTTGTTTATGGATCTATATGACCACAAAGAAGGTTGCTCATTATTTCTCTCGATCATTCCATTACAATGCCACATGCCCCATTGTCGAAAAATTCTTCATAACAGAGATGCAACTGGTCGAGTGGCAAATGGGCAATTGAACTCCTTCCTTGATATCAAATTTGAGGGAAAGAAAGCCATCAAGTCCAAGCAATAGCAGACTTCCTCACGACTGGATCGAACAACAGCTTCCGACTCAAGTTCACTCGAGCACCGGACTATGTTTTTCGACGGTTCCAAGATGCTGAACGGTTCAAAAGGGGTTGTATTGGTTTCGAGGAGATAAGCTCAAATATGTTCTGATTCACTTTGATTCTTCCAACAATGAAGCAGAATATGAAGCACTCTGTATGGGTTATGCATGGCCATTTCACTGTGTCCACGCCATGGTCTACGGCGACCGGATCTGGTTGTTAATCAAGTGATGAAGGAGGGATGTCGGGCCCACTATGACAAAGTTACCGTAATGCAGTGAGAAAGCTGGAGAAGAAATTCGAGGGGTTAGAGCTTCATCATATACCCCGAATCAAAATCAAGTCATGGATGATTTGGCTAAGATAGGGTCCAAGAGGGAAGCCATTCCCAAGAATGTATTTTTGAGCACATTCATGCACCATCAGGCAGGAGGATCCTTTCACGTAAGAAGCCCCAAAGAAAAGAGTGCCAATGATCCGACTGAAGTTGAGGTCCCAGCCGTGGTCGACCTGATTATGGAAGTTGTGGTCATCACTCCCCGATCGACAGGTCGACATCGATATATCCTAAGGAAAGAGCTCCCAGAGAATGAAGAAGAGGTTCGACAGATCGTCCGTCGATCCAAGGCCTTTACAGGATCAAGGACAGTTGTTCAGAAAGCATGATCGGAGTCGCGTAAGTGTATCACGCCGAAGAAGGTCGATAGTTCTTGAGGATATCCACTGGGACCTGTATCATGCGCGCCCTTCTCGACCATCGGCTAAAGCATACCGAGTGGGATTTTACCGCCAAAGCAAACGAAATGGCAAAAGAAATAGTTGACAAGTGTGAAGGGTGTCATTTATTCCAACATGCCACACAAGCCTGCCTCAGCCTTGAAGACCATTCCACTGCTCCGTCCTTCGCTGTTTGGGGATTAGACATGATTGGACCGCTGAGAATCGCGTAAGCGTTCACCATTTGCTAGTAGCAATGACAAGTTCACCAAGTGGATCGCCAAGCCCATCAAGAACCTCGATGCATGCACTACTATCAGTTTCATCAGAGTTGATATTCAGATATGGAGTTCCACATAGCATCATCACCCATAATGGGTCAAACATCGATAATGACAAATTCAAAGCCTTCGGCTTCTCAGGCACGCGGTCGACTATGCTTCTGCTCATCCTCACCGAATGGACAAGTGTAAATCATTCTCAAAGGGCTGAAACCACGGCTGATGCGTGATCTCAAGCACGCAGGAGCTTGTTGATTTAACTCCATCATTTCTATGGGGATTGAGGACCACTCCTAATAGGTTGACCGGAGAACTCCATTCTTCCCGGTCTTTGAGCTGAAGCAGCTGCCGAGTGACCTGCTTCACAATGCGCTTTAGTCAACTATACTCAAGAAGAAGGAACAAGCCCGCAAGATGCAATGACCTCTTGGAAGAGGAGAGAGATGGCCTGATCCGGGACTATCTATCAGAAGACTTAGCCGATTCCATGCCGTAAATGTGAAGAGTAGAGCCTTCCAAGAGGGAGATTTGGTCCTCCAAGGATCAACAGAAACCACACAAGCTTTCTCCCACTTGGGAAGGTCCTTCATCGCCACAAGAGTTATCACAACGAGCGTGATCATCTCTACAACGTTGATCGCCAGATCGACGAGCCTCGAGCTTGAATGCGGAGCTGTTCCGCCTTTTATACTTAAATACTCACTGTTGATATGTAATAAAAGTACTTTTGTAGTTTGTTTATCTAAGACAAGAATGTTATAATTTTCCAAGTGATTGTTATTACTTTTTGTTGAAATTTCTCCAGGTGGCTTAGCTGCTAATACGGTTCGCCAGTTTGTAAAATTCCTTTCCGAGTGGCGAGCCGCCTCTCACCGGGCTTAGCTGCTAATCCGCTCGCCAAGTATTCAAAATCCTACCAGTGGTGAGCCAGCCTCCCACCGGGGCTTAGCTGCAGTCCAAGTACTCGCCAGTATTCAAAATCCACCGAGTGGTGAGCCAGCCTCCCACTGGGCTTAGCTGCACTCCAAGTACTCGCCTAAGTATTTAAATCCACCGAGGAGAGTCAACCTCTCACTGGGGCTTAGCAACAACCCAAGGACTCGCCTAAACATCCAAATAATGAACGCTTCAAGGACTCCACGAAAGCGGGTCGATCACACCTTCTCCTTCAAAGCTACACCATAAAATCCCACCGAGTGGAGAGCAACCTCCCACTGGGGGCTTAGCTGCAGTCCAGCGCTCGCCTAAGTATAAATCCCACCGAGAGAGCAAACTCCCACTCGGGAGGCTTAATGCAGCCTGCAAAGGTCACTTAAATAAAAAAACCCACCGAGTGGAGAGCAAACCTCCCACTGAGGCTTAGCTGCAGCCCAGCTGCTCGCCTAAGTACTGAATCCCACCGAGTGAGAGCAACCTCCCACCTGGGCTTAGCAGCCAGTTCGCCTAAGTAATAAAATCCTACCGAGTGGAGAGCAACCTCCCACTGGGCTTAGCTGCAGCCCAAGGTCGCTTAAGGATAAAATCCTATCGAGGGAGAGCACACCTCCCGCTGGAGGCTTAGCTGCCTGCTCAAGTAAGGAATTCATCCTAACCGCAAGGATGACGAGGTGCAGGTCGACCGTACCTTCTCATTCTGAGCTTCGCCACAAGGCGGTCCATCCTAACCGTAAGGACGACGAGGTGCAGGTCGATCGTACCTTCTCCTTCGAGCTCGCCACTAGTACAACATGCGGTCCATCCCAACCGCAAGGACGACGAGGTGGTCGACCGGTACTTTCTCCCTCGAGCTTCGCCACAAGTACAATGTGCGTCCATCCCAACCGCAAGAACGACGAGGTCGTCATGGTCATGCTCCATCTCTACCGCAAGATAGATGAAGTACAAGTTCGATCGGAGTTTCACCTCAAGGATACTACTTACAACCGTGAAATATATTCCAATGAAGAGCAAAGTTCTCTCAAGGCAAATAAAGCATGTTCAAGGATAGATCAAGTTCGGATAAATGTCCCACGGATCCAAAAGTGCTCAGCGTAAGCCCTAAAGTTTGTCGGTTATAAAACCACTTGCATTCCGAGGCAAATTTAAGGTGGACTTAGAAGTTTTTTATCTGCGGAGGACTGAAGGTGCAACAAACTTGTCGAGGTCGACCTTCCGGAATACGGGTAGCAGCAGCGATGAAAGTCTCCATGAAAGATCTCAAGTCGCATTTCCTGGTGTTGGCTAATTGAGGGACGCCACTTGTCCTCTTGGCGCTCTTGCAAAGTGGACACGAACCGTAGACAGAGCAACATCAGCACCACACCGCGAAGACTTTTTCCATTCTTGCACTCGACTTGGAATCTCATTCAGTCGAGTCATAAGGATTCAAGGTCATTCAAGCCCGATCCGCCGAGAGTTGAGTCGATCGCTAATCGCAGCTTTCAATGAGCAAGATAATCCACCACGCTAGCAACGCGAGACTCCAATGGAGCACATTCATAGCAGCTTCGCCCTTCACAGAGAGTTGATGGGGTCCGTGCTGGTTTCCACTGACCGGTTTCTTCTTCAAGTTTTGACAGAATTCTGAAAACACAGCTCGACTCAAAATAACAATCATGCGATGAGCCGTGATAACAAGACACCGGGTAAAAGAGATTACCTTCAAGCATGAGAAACAGCTTCTTGGCGAAGTCCTCCAAGATAAATTCCGTGTCATTTCGCTCTCCGGCCATTGGCCGCCTTGTCGACAGAGCAATCTTGTCGTTCTTCACCGACTAACTTTGTTGGTCACACAAGAGCGGCTTTCAGCTTGGCATTCTCATCTTCAAGTTTGTCGACCGAGGTAAGTTCTTCAGCGAGCTTTGTTTTCCAAAGCGTCAGGCCTCTCGCAAGGTCAAGGTCTTCTTCTTAGTCTCTTCCAGCTTTATCTCAAGCAGCAACAATGAGAACAGAGTTGAGAATGAACAAAAAACAAAGACAATCACAAAGTTCTCACCAGCCATACCTTTTGCTTCATCCGCTTCGCGAAATTCTCCGAAAGCAAGCTTCAAGTCGAGGTTGAGCTGGATCTGTTTGTTCTTCATCTCAAGATAGCGAGCCACAAGCTCGCAAGATTTCTACAAATAGTCAATCAACAAAAGACATCAAAGACAGATCACTCGAGTGACTAAGGAAAATAGTAGCATTTAAGACTACAAATAATCAAAACATTCACAATAGTCTTGGGATTACACTGCCGGTGCACCAGCGCGCCCCCTCATCGGTTTTACCAATTTGGTTCACCATTCACCAAAAGAAGCAAAAGGTTATGATTCTAAAACCATGGCTAATTGTCAGCCGTCACCATGTAAAAATAACAACAGCTTAGACTATAGTCGACGCACGCAGTCCACCATAGTCTCGGGATTACACCCAAAGTGCACCTAATGTTCCCCACCGTTTTACTTCCATTCGACTTGGTCCCACCAGGTCGAGTGAAGAAGTTCACAGATAAAGACTATAGTCGATCGCACGCAGTCCACCATAGTCTCGGGACACACCCAGGTGCACCCAGCGCGCCCCCACAAAAACTTCAACGACACACCCACCCAAAGGTGTACAGATATGGAAATCTTCGTAGCAAGCATTTTCAGTAGCATGTCCTAACAGAAAGCAAGCTTGTAGCATATCCTAACAGAGCTAAACGGTCGACTTATTTGGACATTGCTCGAGAGCTGAACTAGCATCATAGGTCACCGCTGGCCTCTCGGACTGCCTTCACTTGCTCCATCATGATCCCCGCCTCATGATAGCCTCCTTAGCAGCACTCATTTGGTCTTCCCGGATGTGGTGTATAGCAAAGAGGGATGGTGGATCGCAGCGATTTAAGTGGGTCGGCACTCAGCTGTACAGCAAAGACACAGGTCTGTGGGGTTGCCTCCTCGAAACCAGCGCCTCGTATCGTCACAACTGGAGCAGCCTTGCCAGCACCCTCTTGTTCTTCCTCTTCTCAACGGCGCTCGTCATCATCGGGAAGATCAATGACATGAGGCGGAACTACAAGAAAGATTCAAAAGTAAACATGGAAATCCAATCGACTAAAAGCTTAAACTACAGAGATCATACCAAGGTAGGAGGTGGCGGCATCTTCTATTTCTGATCTTCGTGGCTTGGCTGAGGTCTCGGAGGTAGCAGACCGCAGATTTCAAGAATCGCTGATCACCATCAAGCTTCCAGTAACTCATGTTGAATAGGGAATACAAGATTCTGCTGGTTACCCGGAGATGGGGAATGACCATCCGCATCTTGGGCAGGGCCTTCACCGCTTTGACGACGCTGCCGAGGTTGCTTCAAGTGTTTCACCATGCGCAGGGAAGTTGTCCGAGGTTGCTTCATCGACGCCTCAAAGGGCGAATAGTTTACCGTGCCCGCGGGTCATGCGCCAACTTGACCTTCCTTCCGAGCGGGAGGATCGACGCCTTCCTCTTCCTCCTCCTCCTCCTCCTCCTCTTCATCGTAGCGTCATCCCTCATCCCTCGCCGCTGACTCCCATTCCTCCCGGCTTCATCTCCGCTTCTTCTTCTTCGACCGTTCCTCGCGCTCTGGGCATCGAAAGTACATCTCAGGTGACCTACAAGACAACAAAACAAGGCAAAATTCAGTCGCATTTAATTGGCATCAAAATGTAATGAATGCAAATGAATGACATTGAGATAAGTGGTGTTATACCTTGTCTACTTCATAAGTCCTGGTCAAGTGGTGGAATCCCCAGTCTGCGAGGGTTATCTTGTTTCTCGTGATGGCAGTCATCCACTTCTCCAGCGTGGCATCATCGACCTCCTCCGGATGGACCCGGTGGTATCATCCATACCGAGTACATCCACATCGATGGCCTCTAGATTGAGTGGTTGAATACGCCCAAGGAAAACCTCCGAGAGATGCATGGTCACCTGCCGCCAATGAGCTGGACTACGATTCCATCAACAATTTTACTTAGGCCTTCTCCTCTGGTAGTACCTCAGTGGAAGATGGCTTGTTCACTGACCATGGAGAAAGGAGGGAGTCCAATGATCGCCTCAAAGGTCGGCTGGTCTTGTAGTAGAACCAGGTCGATCGCCACCCTCTAACCGAGTCGGGAGAGTCATAGCTTAAAAGCGCCTTCCCTCATCTCGACCCCGAGTCCCCGACACATCTGATTACTTGCCCTCTCGCCATTCGGTTCGCTTTTCTTCACCACCGAGAGCGATAAGTGAATATATGCTTGAAGAGGCCCCAAGGGCCGACAGCCCAAGAAGTTTTGACAACGAAATGAAAGCAGGTAGACAATGGAGTTGGGAGGAAATGATGGACAAGGCCCAAAAAGTTCTAAACCCCGGAAGAAAGGATTCAAGCAAAGAAAATCCTGATCTACGGAGTGGCTAAGAGAACGACCACCCTCTTCAGTTGCGGTTGCCACTTCTGCCCCGGAAGCCTCGACGACCCATGGGGATCAGTCCTCGCACAAGGTTGGGAGGTCCTTCTCGGTGATGTTCGAGCGATCCAATCTCCCCGACCCAACCTTTCGCAGTTTGACCATGAAGAAGATCCGCCTGATTGGGCGCCTCCTTCGGCCGCCTTCTTCACCCGCCCCAAGGCGGTCTTCTTTCCATGGTCGCACATGGGTAGGTAATCGAGCTGCGTAATCGAGCAGGCTAAGGGCGCAGCAGAAGGTTTGGAGGCGGAGGAGGGGAAGATTGAGGTCACACTGCTCAAAATACCCCGTCCGATGCTTTATCCGAGTCCGCTCGAGTGGCTGACCGTAGGCCTGCAATCCTGCCAAATCTCGCACAGCACGCAATACACGATACATGGCTAAAAAGCATAAGATCGAGGCGCCATCGCCTTATCCCATCCGAAAAGTCAAGGTTTTATCTGGCTTCTTCCCAAAATTCAGATCTCGCAAATCCGCTAATCGCGGAGCAATCTGTCGACAGCAGATTTCCTCCGATCCGCCGCCGAAATCCTCAAAGGTCGCTATCACAAAGTTCACTCGACAAATGTGAAGAATGGATCAACGATCGAAAGATAAGTTGATGTCCACTAAAAGGTCGTTGATCCAGAGTAAGACACACTGCAACATCAAGAACAGGTCGGAAAGATTATCAACTCCTTCCTCACTCAAACCTCGATCCATTCAGGGGCTAATGATGAAGTCATGTACCTAGGTAGGGTCATAGACCTGCCCAAAGGTATCCTCCCCAAGGACACTCGAAAGAAGCGGCCTTCCAAATGACTGGTAGGTTTCACCGACAGATTCAAAGACACTGACCATGAAGACCCACTCACCACCAGAGTCCAAGAGCCACTACCGTCCAAACGGTCTCAGAAGTTAAATAGTCTTTATGGTCATAATGAAACTATGTAAGGCATTACCACACGCCTAGCCTTAACGCATCTTTAAACCCCTCCACACGCGGCTGGCGGGTCCCGCGACTCTATATAAGCCACACCTCCAGTGTAGAAGGGTTGCACCTTGTAACACACATACATATAATCCAATGACCTCGCTCCGAGACGAGGGTTACTTCCTCCGAGAAGGGCCCTAACTGTAATCCTTTGCATATACAACTACTCCATAGCTAGGATCTTGCTTCCATACCTGCCCCCATTCTATCGCCGACTTAGAACCACGTATACCCAACTGTTTTGGGTGTCCTATGAAGATGCATTTATCCGCTTTGGTTCGAGCTTATCAACCTGAAACTTTTCACATAAGCTGCCGCAGCCCCAAGCTTTCAAGAAACGACAGCCTTAGGTTTCTCCAAACCATAGTACATAATGTGTCATCTCAACGGAGTTACGTGGTGCCCTATTTAAAGTGAGGCGGTTGTCTCTAATGCCAACCCATGAACGATAGTGGTAATTCGACAAGAGACATCATGGTACGCACTATATCCAATAGGGTGCAACTATGATGTTCGGACACACCATCACACTATGGTGTTCCAGCGGTATTAATTATGAAACAATTTCCACAATGTCTTAATTATGCGCAAAACTCAGAACTCAGATATTCATCTCTATGATCATATCATAGACATTTTATCCTCTTGTCACGTAAGATCTTCAACTTCACTCTGAAATTACTTGAACCATTCAATAATTCAGACTTGTGTTTCATCAAGTAAATATACTCAAGATCTACTCAAATCATCCGTGAAGTAAGAACATAACGATATCCATCAGGTGCTCAAAGACTCATTGGACTGCACACATCAAAATGTATTACTTCCAAAAGTTTCTTTGTTCCATTTCACCGAAAACGAGGCTTTCACTATCTTGCCCATATGGTATGATTTGGATGTCTCAAGTGATTCAAAATCAAGTGAGTCCAAACGGTCCATCTGCATGGAGTTTCTTCATGCATATACACCAATAAACATGGTTCGCATGTCTCAAACTTTTCAAAAATGAGTGAGTCCAAAGATCCATCAACATGGAGCTTCTTCATGCTTTACACCAATATGACTTACATAAGCACAAGTAAGTGGTACTATCATTACTATCTTATATTTTGGCATGAAAATGTGTATCACTACGATCGAGATTCAATAAACCATTCCTTTAGGTGCAAGACCATTGAAGGTATTATTCAAATAAATGAGTAACCATTATTCTCCTTATGAATAATCAGACATTAGTAGACATAATCCAATCATGTCTATGCTCAACGAACACCAAATAACAATTATTTAGGTTTAACACCAATCTCGATGGTAGAGGGAGCGGTGATGCTTGATCACATCAACCTTGGAAACACTTCCAACACATATCGTCACTCACCTTTAGCTAGTCTCCGCTTATTCCGTAGCTTTCATTTCGAAGTTACTAACACTTAGCAACCGAACCGTATCTAATACCCTGGTGCTACTAGGAGTACTAGTAAAGTACACATTAACATAATGTATATCCAATATACTTCTATCGACCTTGCCCGCCTTCTCATCTACCAAGTATCTAGGGTAGTTCTGCTTCATTGTCCGCTCCTCATTACGTAGCACTTAGTCTCGGGTTTGGGTTCAACCTCGATTTCTTTACCGAGCAGCAACTGATTTGCCGCTTCATGAAGTAATTCCTTCTTTCCTTGCCCTTCTTGAAACTAGTGGTTTCATTAACCATCAACAATTGATGCTCCTTCTGATTTCTACATTCATGTGTCAAACATCGCTAATATCTCAAGGATCATCATATCTATCCCTCGATATGTTATAGTTCATCACGAAGCTCTCATCAGCTTGATGGCAATGACTTTGGAGAAAATCACTATCTCATCCGGAAGATCAACTCCCACCTGATTAAGTGATTGCTGTACTCGATAATCTGAGCACAAGCTCAACGATTGAGCTTTTCTCCTTAGTTTGTAGGCCAAGAAGCTCGCCGAGGTCTTATACCTCTTCGACGGGCACGAGCCTGAAATCCCAATTTCAGCCCTCAAACATCTCATATGTTTCATGACGCTTCGAGATCGCCTTCGTGCCTTAACTCTAAACCATTTAACATTACTCGAACTATCACGTAGTTATCAAACGTATGTCGATGTTCGCAACATCCACTGCATTCGACGCTCGAGGTTTAGCACACCGAGCAGTGCATTAAGGACATAAGCCTTCTTCCAAGCAACGAGGACAATCTCGCCATTTAGACTTAGTCCGCATAATCGCTACTATCATATTTCAACTGAATTTTCTCTAGGAACATATCTAAACAAGAGGACTAAAGCGCAGCCATTTACATAATTAGCAAAGACCTTTGACTATGTTCAGGATAATTAAGTTCATCTTATGAACTCCCACCAGATAGACATCCTCTTGTTATCTAAGTGATTACATGATCCGAAATAACTAGGCCGTGTCCCATCATCACGGAGACGACTAGTCATCATCGGTGAACATCTTCATGTTGATCGTATTCACCATACGACTCATGCTCGACCTTTCGCTCTTGTGTTCCGAGGCCATGTCTGTATATGATAGGCTCACAAATCAACCTAAGTGTTTCAAGGTGTAAATCTGTCTTACACCGCTGTATGTGAACGTTAGAATCTATCACACCCGATCATGACGTGGTGCTTCAAACAACGAACTTTCGCAATAAAGGCACAGTTAGGGGAACACTTTCTTGAAATTTTAATGAGGGATCATCTTATTTACTACCATCGCTCTAAGCAAATAAGATGCATAAACATGATAAACATCACATGCAATCAAAAAGTGACATGATATGGCCAATATCATTTTGCTCCTTTTGATCTCCATCTTCTGGGGTCCATGATCATCATCACACCGCATGACACCATGATCTCCATCATCATGATTCCATCATCGTGTTCCATGAAGTTGTCTCGCCAACTATTACTTCTACTACTATGGCTAACGGTTTAGCAATGAAGTAAAGTAATTACATGTGCTATTCAATGACACGCAGGTCATACAATAAATAAAGACAACTCCTATATTCTCGCCGGTTGTCATACTCATCGACATGCAAGTCGTGATTCCTATTACAAGAACATGATCAATCTCATACATCACATATCATTCATCACATTCTTTTGGCCATATCACATCACATAGCATACCCCGCAAAAACAAGTTAGACGCCCTCTAATTGTTGTTTGCATGTTTTACGTGGCTGCTATGGGTTTCTAGCAAGAACGCTTACCCTACGCAAAACCACAACGTGATATGTCAATTGCTATTTACCCTTCATAAGGACCCTTTTCATCGAATCTGATCCGACTAAAGTGGGAGAGACTGCACCGCTAGCCACCTTATGCAACAAGTGCATGTCAGCCGTGGAACTCTCTCATGTAAGTGTACGTAAGGTCGGTCCGCCGCTTCATCTCACAATACCGTCAAACAAGATTGACTAGTAAAGGTAAGCATATTGAACAAAATCAACACCCACAACAACTTGTGTTCTACTCTGCATAGAATCTACGCAATAGACCTAGCTCATGATGCCACTGCTGGAAATGTAGCAGAAATTAAAATTTTCACGCATCACCAAGATCAATCTATGGAGATTCTAGCAACAAGAGAGGGAGAGGATGAGCATCTTCATACCCTTGAAGATCGCTAAGCGGAAGCGCCATAAGAACACGGATGAAGGAGTCATACTCGCAGCTGATTCAGATCGCGGTTGATTCCGATCTAAGCACCGAACAACGGTGCCTCCGCTGCTCAACACACGCTCAGCCCGGGACGCCTCCTTCTTGATCCAGCAAGGGAGAGGAGAAGTTGAGGGAGAACTCACAAGCACGACGGCATGGTGGTGATGGAGCTCGTGGTTCTCCCAGGGCTTCGCCAAGCACTACGGAGGAGGAGGAGGTGTTGGAGGAGGGAGAGGGCTGCGCCAGGGGAAGGGTGCGGCTGCCCTCTCTCTCTCACACTATATATAGGGGGAAGGGAGGAGGGGAGGTGCCCTAGGGTTCCCTAGGGGAGGGGCGGCGGCCATAGGGGAAACCCTAGATGGGTTTTGGCGCCCCCACCCCCTAGGAAACTTGCCCCCAAGCCGGGAGGGGTGGCTGCCCTAGGGGTGGCGCCCCACCTCTCTAGGTTACGTGAGATGGGGTGGAGGGCCTCAGCCCTTAATGGGCTGATGTGCCTCTACCCTTGGCCCATATGGCCTCGCCAAAGCTTGCCGGGCCTCCAAACCCCTTTCGACACTGGTCATCACCGTACTTCGGTCAATTCGACTCCAATACCCTTCGTCCAATATACCGATCTTCACCTCCCGACCATTTCGAGCTCCTCGTCATGTCCGGGATCTCATGCGGACTCAACAACCTTCGTAACCACATACTATTTCCCATAACAACTCTAGCGCCACCGAACCTTATGTGTAGACCCTACGGTTCGGGAACCATGCGATATGACCGAGACGTTTCTCCGTCAATAACCAACAGCGGATCTGATACCCATGTTGGCTCCTACATGTTCCACGATGATCTCATTGGATGAACCACGATGTCAAGGATTCAAGCAATCCCGTATGCAATTCCCTTTGTCTAGCGGATTGTACTTGCCCGAGATTCGATCGTCGTATGCCGATACCTTGTTCAATCTCGCATCGAAGTTCTTTACTCTCCTTAACACATCCCCGGATCAACCC
>JAHIAM010003427.1:0-113587 GCA_021605205.1 Aegilops longissima | reverse complement strand
TTGTGTAGTTGCACTTGATTTTTCCATTCTACTTCACTAAACATCTCCATATGAGATCCAATTACTTGTAGAGAAATGCAAAGGACCTCGTTATGATGATGCACTAGGTCCAAAGCTGGGACTTTATGTATGTTCTCAAATGCGCTTTGAGTGCTCATAAGAAAGTTTCTATACAATTTTCTGAACGAACTCCTTAAGAAAAGTTATCCAAAAGTTCACTATGAAAGATTCCTTTGACCATCTAGTTGTCACAAATGTTTTGACTACTTGTGGAGCCAAACAGACTCGTGATGAGTCGATATCCATGTTTCAGCTTAACATCGCAAAAACTGATTCCTGATTTACGCTACATACTAGTTCTGTGTAGTTGCAATGATGTTTTCCATTCTACTTCACTAAACATCTCCATATGAGATCCAATTACTTGTAGGAAATGAATGAGACCTCGTTATGATGATGCACTAGGTCCATAGCTGGGACTTTGTGTATGTTCTCAAATGCGCTTGTCGAGTGCTCATTAAGAAAGTTTCTATACAAGTTTCGAACGGACTCTTAAGAAAAGTTCTCCAAAAGTTCCCTATGAAAGAATCCTTTGAAGCATCCGTCGTCACAAACGCTTTTGACACCAAAATGTATGAGTCGATATCCATGTTTCAGCTTAACATCAAGCAAAACTGATTCCGAACGATAGTTACAGCACTAGTTCTTGTGTAGTTGCACTCGATTTTACCATTCTACTTCACTAAACATCTCCATATGAGATCCAATTACTTTTAGGGAAATGCAAGAGACCTCGTTATGATGATGCACTAGGTCCATAGCTGGGACTTTGTGTATGTTCTCGAAATGCGCTTGTCGAGTGCTCATTAAGAAAGTTCCTATACAAGTTTCTGAACGAACTCCTTAAGAAAAGTTCTCCAAAAGTTCCTTGTGGAGCATGAAAGAATCCTTGAAGCATCTGGTCGTCACAAACGCTTTGACTACTTGTGGAGCCAAACGACTCGATCATGAGTCGATATCCATGTTTCGCTTAACACTTTGCAAAACTGATTCCAACGACGCTTACAGTACTAGTTCTTGTGTAGTTGCACTCGATTTTTTCCATTCTACTTCACTAAACATCTCCATATGAGATCCAATTACTTGTAGGGAAATACAAGAGACCTCGTTATGATGATGCACTAGGTCCATAGTTGGACTTTGTGTATGTTCTGAAATGCGCTTGTCGAGTGCCCATTAAGAAAGTTTCTATACAAGTTTCTGAACGGACTCCTAAGAAAAGTTCTCCAAAAGTTCCCTATGAAATAATCCTTGAAGCATCTGGTCGTCACAAATGTTTTTACTAATTGTGGAGACAAAACAGACCAGATGAGTCGATATCCATGTTTCAGCTTAACACTTCAGAAACTGATTCCGAACGACATGCCATGACTAGTTCTTGTGTAGTTGCACCTGCTTTTTCCATTCTACTTCACTAAACATCTCCATATGAGATCCAATTACTTGTAGAGAAATGCAAGAGACCTCGTTATGATGATGCACTAGGTCCATAGCTGAGACTTTGTGTATGTTCTCAAATGTGTTTGTCGAGTGCTCATTAAGAAAGTTTCATACAAGTTTCGAACTAACTACTTAAGAAAAGTTCTCCAAAAGTTCCCTATGAAAGAATAATTTGAAGAATCTAGTTTTCACAAACGTTTTGACTACTTGTGGAGCCAAACGGACTCAGTATGAGTCGATATCCATGTTTCAGCTTAACACCGCACAAAATTGATTCCAAGACAAGCTATGCACTAGTTCTTGTGTAGTTGCACTCGATATTTTCCATTCTACTTCACCTAACATCTCCATATGAGTTCCAATTACTTGTAGGAAATACAGAGACCTCGTTATGATGATGCTCTAGGTCCATAGTGGACTTTGTGTATGTTCTCAAATGCTTGTCGAGTGCTCATTAAGAAAGTTTCTATACAAGTTTCTCGAACGACTCTTAAGAAAAGTTCTCCAAAAGTTCCCTATGAAAGAATCCTTTGAAGCATCTGGTCGTCACAAACGTTTTGACTACTTGTGGAGACAAATGGACTCAGATGAGACAGATATCCATGTATCGCTTAACATCACAAAACTGATTCCGAACGATAGCCATGTACTAGTTCTTGTGTAGTTGCACTCGATTTTTACCATTCTACTTCACTAAACATCTCCATATGAGATCCAATTACTTGTAGGAAATGCAAGAGACCTCAAGTTATGATGATGCACTAGGTCCATAGCTGGGACTTTGTGTATGTTCTCAAATGCGCTTGTCGAGTGCTCATTAAGAAAGTTTCTATACAAGTTTCTGGACTAACTCTTAAGAAAAGTTCTCAAAAGTTCCCTATGAAAGAATCCTTTGAAGCATCTGGTCGTCACAAACGTTTTGACTACTTGTGGAGCCAAACGGACTCGTATGAGTCGATATCCATGTTTCAGCTTAACACTTTGCAAACTGATTCCGAACGACGCTACAGCATCAGTTATTGTGTAGTTGCACTGCTTTTTCCATTCTACTTCACTAAACATCTCCATATGAGATCCAATTACTTTAGGAAATGCAAGAGACCTCGTTATGATGATGCACTAGGTCCATAGTCGAGGCTTTGTGTATGTTCTCAAATGTGTTTGTCGAGTGCTCATTAAGAAAGTTTCATACAAGTTTCGATAGAGCTCCTTAAGAAAAGTTCTCCAAAAGTTCCCTATGAAAGAATACTTTGAAGAATCTGGTTCACAAACGCTTTTGACTACTTGTGGAGCCAAACGGACTATGTATGAGTCGATATCCATGTTTCAGCTTAACACCGCAAGAAAATTGATTCCAAGACAAGCTATGACTAGTTCTGTGTAGTTGCACCTGATTTTTCCATTCTACTTCACTAAAAATCTCCATATGAGATCCAATTACTTGTAGAGAAATGCAAGAGACCTCCGTTATGATGATGCACCAGGTCTATAGCTGAGACTTTGTGTATGTTCTCGAAATGTGTTTGTCGAGTGCTCATTAAGAAAGTTTCCATACAAGTTTCTGAACGAACTCCTTAAGAAAAGTTCTCCAAAAGTTCCCTATGAAAGAAAAATTTTGAAGAATCTGGTCTTCACAAACGTTTTGACTACTTGTGGAGCCAAAACGGAGTTTGTATGAGTCAGATATCCATGTTTCAGCTTAACACCGCCAAAATTTATTTCAAGACAAGCTTATGCATCAGTTTTGTGTAGTTGCACTTTGATTTTTCCATTCTATTCACTAAACATCTCCATATGAATCCAATTACTTGTACAGGAAATACAAGAGACCTCGTTATGATGATGCACTAGGTCCATAGCTCGAATTTGTGTATGTTCTCGAAATGCGCTTGTCGCAGTGCTCATTAAGAAAGTTTCTATACAAGTTTCTGAACAAACTCCTTAATAAAAGTTCTCCAAAAGTTCCCTAAGAAAGAATCTTTGAAGTATCTGGTCGTCACAAACGTTTTGAATACTTGTGGAGACAAAACGGACTCAGATGAGTCGATATCCATGTTTCAGCTTAACACTGCAAAACCGATTCCAACTACGCTATGCATACAAAGTTCTTGTGTAGTTGCACTCGATTTTTCCATTCTACTTCACTAAACATCTCCATATGAGTTCCAATTACTTGTAGGAAATACAAGAGACCTCGTTATGATGATGCACTAGGTCCATAGCTGGGACTTTGTGTATGTTCTCGAAATGCGCTTTGTCGAGTGCTCATTAAGAAAGTTTCTATACAAGTTTCTGAACTAACTCTTAAGAAAAGTTCTCCAAAAGTTCCCTATGAAAGAATCTTTGAGGCATCTGTCGTCACAAACGTTTTGACTACTTGTGGAGCCAAACGGACTCAGATGAGTCGATATCCATGTTTCAGCTTAACACTTTGCAAAACCGATTCAAACGATACCATGCACTAGTTCTTGTGTAGTTGCACTGCTTTTTCCATTCTACTTCACTAAACATTCCATATGAGATCCAATTACTTTAGGGAAATGCAAGAGACCTCGTTATGATGATGCACTAGGTCCATAGCTGAGACTTTGTGTATGTTCTCAAATGTGTTTGTCGAGTGCTCATTAAGAAAGTTTCCATACAAGTTTCGATAGAGCTCCTTAAGAAAAGTTCTCCAAAAGTTCCGATGAAAGAATACTTTGACTAATCTGGTTCACAAACGCTTTTGACTACTTGTGGAGCCAAAACGACTATGTATGAGTCGATATCCATGTTTCAGCTTAACACAAGCAAAATTGATTCCAAGACAAGCATGTACTAGTTCTTGTGTGGTTGCACTCGATTTTTCCATTCTACTTCACTAAACATCTCCATATGAGATCCAATTACTTTAGAGAAATGCAAGAGACCTCCATTATGATGATGCACTAGGTCTATAGCTGAGACTTTGTGTATGTTCTCAAATGTGTTTCTCGAGTGCTCATTAAGAAAGTTTCCATACAAGTTTCTGAACGAACTCCTTAAGAAATTTCTCCAAAAGTTCCCTATGAAAGAAAAATTTGAAGAATCTGGTCTTCACAAACGTTTTGACTACTTGTGGAGCCAAACGGACTTTGTATGAGTCG
Organism: Aegilops longissima; assembly: GCA_021605205.1. NCBI lineage: Eukaryota > Viridiplantae > Streptophyta > Magnoliopsida > Poales > Poaceae > Aegilops > Aegilops longissima. Next base: position 108,962 of record JAHIAM010003427.1, on the reverse strand, counting down.
ATATCCATATTTCAGCTTAACATCAAGAAAAATTGATTTCAAGACGCTATGCATCTAGTTTTTGTGTAGTTGCACTCGATTTTTTCCATTCTATTCACTAAACATCTCCATATGAGTTCCAATTACTTGTACGGAAATACAAGATACCTCGGTTATGATGATGCACTAGGTCCATAGCTCGGAATTTGTGTATGTTCTCAAAATGCGCTTGTCGAAAGTGCTCATTAGGAAAGTTTCTATACAAGTTTCTCGAATGCAACTCTTAAGAAAAGTTCTCCAAAAGTTCCCTAAGAAAGAATCCTTTGAAGTATCTGGTCGTCACAAACGTTTTCAATACTTGTGGAGACAAAACGGACTCCGTATGAGTCGATATCCATGTTTCAGCTTAACACATCGCAAAACTGATTCCGAACTACAGCTATGCACTAGTTCTTGTGTAGTTGCACTCGATTTTTTCTATTCTACTTCACTAAACATGTCCATATGAGTTCCAATTACTTGTAGGGAAATACAAGAGACCTCGGTTATGATGATGCACTAGGTCCATAGCTGGGACTTTGTGTATGTTCTCGAAATGCGTTTGTCGAGTGCTCATTAAGAAAGTTTCTATACAAGTTTCTGAACGGACTCCTTAAGAGAAGTTCTCCAAAAGTTCCCTATGAAAGAATCCTTTGAATCATCTGGTCGTCACAAACGTTTTTACTACTTGTGGAGACAAAACGGACTCCGTATGAGTCAGATATCCATGTTTCAGTTAACACTTTGCAAAACTGATTCCGAACGACGCTATGTACTAGTTCTTGTGTAGTTGCACCTGCTTTTTTCCATTCTACTTCACTAAACATTCCATATGAGATCCAATTACTTTAGGAAATGCAAGAGACCTCGGTTATGATGATGCACTAGGTCCATAGCTGAGACTTTGTGTATGTTCTCGAAATGTGTTTGTCGAGTGCTCATTAAGAAAGTTTCCATACAAGTTTCTGATAGAGCTCCTTAAGAAAAGTTCTCCAAAAGTTCCCTATGAAAGATTACTTTGAAGAAAATCTGGTCTTCACAAACAGTTTGACTACCTATGGAGCCAAAACGGACTATGTATGAGTCAGATATCCATGTTTCAGTTAACACTGCGCAAAATTGATTCCGAAGACAGTTACAGACTAGTTCTTGTGTAGTTGCACTCGATTTTTTCCATTCTACATCACTAAATATCTCCATATGAGATCCAATTACTTCTAGAGAAATGCAAGAGACCTCCGTTATGATGATGCACTAGGTCTATAGCTGAGACTTTGTGTATGTTCTCGAAATGTGTTTGTCGAGTGCTCATTAAGAAAGTTTCCATACAAGTTTCTGAACGAACTCCTTAAGAAAAGTTCTCCAAAAGTTCCCTATGAAAGAAAAATTTGAAGAATCTGGTCTTCACAAATGTTTTGACTACTTGTGGAGCCAAAACGGACTTTGTATGAGTCAGATATCCATGTTTCAGTTAACACTGCGCAAAATTGATTTCGAAGACAGTTACAGACTAGTTTTTGTGTAGTTGCACTTGATTTTTTCCATTCTATTCACTAAACATCTCCATATGAGTTCCAATTACTTGTAGGGAAATACAAGAGACCTCGGTTATGATGATGCACTAGGTCCATAGCTCGAATTTGTGTATGTTCTCAAATGCGCTTGTCGAGTGCTCATTAAGAAAGTTTCTATACAAGTTTCTCAACAACTCTTAAAAAAGTTCTCCAAAAGTTCCCTATGAAAGAATCTTTGAAGTATCTGGTCGCCACAAACGTTTTGAATACTTGTGGAGACAAACGGACTGTGATGAGTCGATATCCATGTTTCAGCTTAACATCAAAAAACTGATTCCGAACGATAGCTATGCATCAGTTCTTGTGTAGTTGCACTCATTTTACCATTATACTTCACTAAACATCTCCATATGAGATCCAATTACTTGTAGGGAAATGCAAGAGACCTCGGTTATGATGATGCACTAGGTCCATAGCTGGGACTTTGTGTATGTTCTCGAAATGCTTGTCGAGTGCTCATTAAGAATGTTTCTATACAAGTTTCAACGAACTCCTTAAGAAAAGTTCTCCAAAAGTTCCCTATGAAAGAATCCTTTGAAGCATCTGGTCGTCACAAACGTTTTGACTACTTGTGGAGCCAAACGGATCATGATGAGTCGATATCCATGTTTCAGCTTAACACTTTGCAAAACTGATTCCAACGATACGCTATGTACTAGTTCTTGTGTAGTTGCACTCGATTTTTCCATTCTACTTCACTAAACATCTCCATATGAGTTCCAATTACTTGTAGGGAAATACAAGAGACCTCGTTATGATGATGCACTAGGTCCATAGCTGGGACTTTGTGTATGTTCTCGAATGCGTTTGTTGAGTGCTCATTAAGAAAGTTTCTATACAAGTTTCGAACGGACTCCTTAAGAAAAGTTCTCCAAAGTTCCTATGAAAGAATCCTTTGAAGCATCTGGTCGTCACAAACGTTTTACTACTTGTGGAGACAAAACGGACTCAGATGAGTCAGATATCCATGTTTCAGCTTAACACTTCGCAAAACTGATTCCAACGCATGCTACTGGACTAGTTCTTGTGTAGTTGCACCTGCTTTTTCCATTCTACTTCACTAAACATCTCCATATGAGATCCAATTACTTTAGAGAAATGCAAGAGACCTCGGTTATGATGATGCACTAGGTCCATAGCTGAGACTTTGTGTATGTTCTCGAAATGCGCTTGTCGAGTGCTCATTAAAAAGTTTTTATACAAGTTTCTGAACTAACTCCTTAAGAAAAGTTCTCTAAAGTTCCTATGAAATAATAATTTGAAGAATCTAGTTCACAAACGTTTTGACTACTTGTGGAGCCAAACGACTCGTATGAGTCGATATCCATGTTTCAGCTTAACATCAAGCAAAATTGATTCCAAGACAAGCTATGCACTAGTTCTTGTGTAGTTGCACTCGATATTTTCCATTCTACTTCACTGAACATCTCCATATGAGTTCCAATTACTTGTAGGGAAATACAGGAGACCTCGGTTATGATGATGCACTAGGTCCATAGCTGGGACTTTGTGTATGTTCTCGAAATGCGTTTGTCGAGTGCTCATTAAGAAAGTTTCTATACAAGTTTCTGAACGGACTCCTTAAGAAAAGTTCTCCAAAAGTTCCCTATGAAAGAATCCTTTGAAGCATCTGGTCGTCACAAACGTTTTGACTACTTGTGGAGACAAAACGGACTCCGTATGAGACAGATATCCATGTTTCAGTTAACACTCATAAAAACTAATTCCCGAACGACGCTATGTACTAGTTCTTGTGTAGTTGCACTCAATTTTTACCATTCTACTTCACTAAACATCTCCATATGAGCTCAATTACTTGTAGGAAATGCAAGAGACTCGGTTATGATGATGCACTAGGTCCATAGCCGACTTTGTGTATGTTCATGCACTAGGTCCATAGTGGACTTTGTGTATGTTCTCAAAATGCGCTTGTCGAGTGCTCATTAAGAAAGTTTCTATACAAGTTTCGAACGAATCTGTGACGCCTGTAATTACGCCACAAGAATCCCCTCTAATGATGCCACGCCACCTCGGATATCGTGGATAAACTCGCTTAGTTCAAACCTGTTCAATTCAAATTTAAAATCAAGTGTTAATAAATATTTTCAATATTTTAAAACTAAAATATTCGGAGGAGCCAAATAATGCATAGGCAATTATGGTGGAGAAGCCACACCTTTATAAAATGTTTAAATAATATATGATGAATAAAACAACAGCAAAAAAACAATTAATTAAATGCCTTTACTAATTAATAAAATATTAAACTAATTTATTTTGTTGTCCCAAACTTATGGGGCAAGAGCTAATTGCTAACACTAAATTAGGGACTACTTTATAGTTTATAAACTAAGATAAAAGAGGAACTAAAATAAAACAGAAAATGAAAAGGAATAATAAAATAAAACAAAAAAAGGGAAGAAGAGGAGAAGGTCTCTCTGATCGAGCTTCGGCCCAAAGGCAGTCCTACCAAACACCGCCCAGCCGGCCACCCCAAGACTCCCATTACCACCCCCAATCGATCAAACCTAAGCCCCGATGCCCCACTCTCTCGCTTCCTCTCACCTCGATCCCTTCGATCGGGCAACCGACGCCTCTGCCCCGACGCGCCAGGATCTCTGCCGCCACACCACTCGCCACCCCACTCCCCCTTCCCCACGCCGCTTCTCCTTCTCGATCGGATCGGCAGCGCCATTGCCGCTTTAACGATCACAGGCTGATCTCACACTTCTTTCACGCCTGCCGCCAAAGACTCAACCTCAAGCGCTGTCTCGCTTGGACACGCCGCCGCTTCTTCCTCCCACCGGACGCTTTCGTTGCCATTACAAGCGCCGCGATGGATTGTTCACTCATGGGCCAGGTCAGACCACTGCCGCTTCGTCCGCTTCATTGCCGTTGCTTGCTGCCATTACCATCGCTGGCCGACTTTCGACCACCGCCTCAAGTTGCCCCGAGCGCTTTCGCTGACTCTCCCCGCCGGATCGCCTCCCACCGCCGCCGTCTCCTATCCTCCTCCTCGCCGGACGATCGAGCCACGCCGCTTCTTCCTCGTGATCGAACGTGAGCACCGCCTTGCGTTTCTCTCTCTCAGATCAACGTGGTCGCGCTTCATTATGGCTCTGTCGCTGGCGCCTGTTTCCACCCACGCCCGCGAAGCGCCAGGTTTCGCGCGGCCACATCATGCCTTTGTCCCACCTGCTACCAGACAGCCGCGCTTACACGCGGTGCGCCTGCTGCCACCAGGCACCCACGCGCCAAGGCCATATGGCTGGCGCGCCAGCTTGTCAAGCTTCCGCCAATCGCGCTTTCAGTTAGGCTGGGCCTCGCCTGAGCCAAGGTTCGGCTCGCCCCTCGTTTCAGCGCCTCTATCGCTTCAAATACCAGGCTTCACTATGGCTATGGGTTTATGACAAATGGGTCCCACCCCAAAACGTTAAAAAATGATATAAAAAGAATAATAAAAATATTAATTAATTAATTAATTAATTAACTAAATTAATTAACTTAAATAGTTGAGTTTAATTAACCTAATTAAAACTGTTATGTTAACACTAATAGTATGTTAGTTAAACAGTCAATGACATGCGGTCCCTTGTCCCTTTGACTAGTCAATTGCCTCGCTGATCGCTGTCTGCAAGTCCAACAGACCCCACCTGTCAGCCTCTATGCTGCTTTGCAGGTACACTTTGTGTGTGCACGTAGCAATTTAATCTTTATTCTCAATTAGTTTTAATTACAATATATCAATAAAACTTTAGAAAATCATAGAAAATAAACCGTAGCTCGATGAAAATGTTTTCACATGAAAGTTGCTCGTAACGATTTAGGCGAATCCGATACGCAGTCCGCTCGTCCGCCACACACACCTAACCTATCGAACCTGCAAACTTTCCTCTCCGTTCATCTGTCTGACAGACGTCCGAACCGGAAAACTTTCCTGATGTTTCTTCGCCAAGATCGCTTAGCGCCATGCTAGAACACGCTTAGCTCGGCTCTGTTGTCCTGTTATGCACTTGCCTCGCTATGTATTTATCTGCTTTTCCCCTCTTCCTCCGTAGACCCCGAGACCGATGTCGATGTCCCTTGATCGATTACGCCACCGACGACCCTCTCTCTTGCTGTGAGCAACCAGCAAGCCCCCTTGATCACCGTGATATCGCTTACTTTTCTATACTGCTTGCATTAGCGTAGTGTAGCATGTTACCGCTTTCAGATACTCCTTATACTCGCTGCATAGCCTGTCCTTGTTACTATCAAGTTACCTTACCCGCAATCCTATATGCTTAGTATAGGTTGCTAGTACTTTCATCGGTGGCCCTACATCCTTGTCCGCTCTGCCGTTATATTGATCGGGCCGTGATCACCGGGAGGTGATCACGGTATATACTATATACTTTACACTATTACATTACCTGTGGTACTGTTCGAGATGGGGGCTGAAAGGATGTGGCTCCATCCTCGGTAGAGGTGGGCCTGGGTTCCCACGGCCCCCGATCACACTTGTATGAGCGAGCGACAGGCAGGTTGAGACCGCTTAGAGAGAGGTGGGCTGGTCCTGCTCGGGCGCTCAATGTTACTTAACACGCTTAACGAGGTCTTGGTATTTGATCTGAGTTGGCTACGAGCTTATACGCACTAACCATCTACGCTGGAGTAGTTATGGGTATCCCGCCGTGGTATCACCGGCATTTCGTGACGTCAATGACGGAGCGGGTGCGCCACGGATTGGACCGAACGCCTGATGGGCTAGGTTCTGCTCCGCCACAGACGAACGCAGTGTGTGTGTATGGCGGGGCCTGCACTCTCGCTTTTAGGTTTAGACCGCGTGTTGGCCTCTCTCACAGTTTAGGTGGGCTGCGACGTGTTGATCTTCCGCTGCCGCATGACCCAGAAAGTGTGTCCGCCAAATGGGATCAAGCGTGGCTGGTAAGATGGTGCACCCTCAGGGAAGTTAATCTATTCTGATAGCCGTGATCTTCGTAATGTGACGACTTGGAGTTGTACCTTGAGCTTATGACAACTAGAACCGGATACTTGATAAAACACACCCTTCCAAGTGCCAACACTACCGTGGTCGCCTCGCCGTGGATATGAGCAGGGATCGCCGGGTAGGATTATTGCTATATGATGTTACTTGGAGGACCTCATATTGTCCCTCCTACCTGCTAAGGCAGGTGTCCGTGTTTAGTCTTCAAGCAAGACTAGCTATCCCCTCTTATTCTAGCATTCTGCAGCTCACCCACCGATATGGCCCTTACACATATATCCATGCATATGTAGTGTAGTTCCTTGTTTATGTAGTACTTTGATGAGTACTCACGGTTGCCTTGTTCCCCTTTTTCCCCTATCTCTACTCGATTGTCGCAACCAGACTTTGGAGCCCAGAGCCGACGCCACCGCCGATGATCGACTACTACTCTGGAGGTGCCTACTACTACGCAGCCCGGCCGACGATTTACCACTGTGAGTAACCTAGGAGGATCCTGTGCAGGAGGCCTCGCCTCTTTCGATCTCAGATCCCAGCTTTGTGCTAGCCATCTTATGGCACCTTGTTTAACTTATGTCTGTGATTTCAGATATTGTTGCTTCCACGACTTGCCTATGATCGAAAGCACTTGTATTCGAGCCCTCGAGGCCCCTCGCCTTGTATTATGATGCTTGTATGACTTATTCTCTTTGTAGAGTTGTGTTGTGATATCTTCCTGTGAGTCCCTCGATCTTGATCGCATACATTTGCGTGCATGATTAGTGTACGATTGAATCGGGGCGCACAAGTTGGTATCGAGCCACTCGCCTCAGGAACCCTTCCACACTCGCTGGTCAAGTCGAGTCTAGACTTTACAAAACTTTTTACTAGCATGGCTGTGCGCCCATGGGTCCACGCCACCATTGGGTGGTATTAGGATCTTTTACCCTCGATCTTTACTCGATTCTCAACTCTTTCTATTCGGGTTAAATGAATTTGCTAAAACAAAACTAACTTTAGGTTCTCGCAAGTACTTTCTCCCGAGAGCCCTCACTTCAGATGATCGCCCGCTAATCAAGATTCAAGATACTCTCCGATGATCTCTCGAGACTTTGTGCCCATCACTTTTGCTATTCCTGCCACCGATAAATCCGTATGGATAACTACTTACACTTGCCATTCATACGATCATCCCCATTGATCTTGTTATTACAAGATACCCAAGTTTTCCATTGTTCCGAGAATACTTTGTGCCTACCGCCTAGCAGTTCTTTGCCACATGAATACCCCTTCAAATGAATCCTCGACTTGTCGAGTATCCGCCAACCCCAGTTGTTCATGTGTTTCGCAAAATTCTGCAAATTACTATTCGATCTTCCGAAAATCCTCCGAGCCTTTGGCTCTTGAAATCTTTGCTTGCTTGCATTATGGTTAATCCCATAAGTCTCGTAGTCATATTGACCTTCCTTGTCATTATCATTTTGGGTCTGTTGATCAATATGTTTCATGCAATACCCGCAATCATCATTGATCCTTATAAATTACCTTTCCGGCTGAGCTGCCATTCTTTTAATCGAATTGGTTCTCGACCAATCCGATTGTCGTTGATTGTACCCTAAGGTTGTTCAACTTATCCATCCCTAATCGTAGCATTGCTTCGATCCCTTGATTTGGGAATCATAATTCCTTTGCATTTGACAATTGAGTTAGTCATTGTTTCTATAATTTGATCTCCTTGCATTCTTCTTCCTCTAGTTAAGTAATCGATGCTCACGCTCAGACTTTGTGGACCATCAGTCCATTATTCGATTTCACCCACAAGATCCTTCATATTCAATAACTTTGTGAGACCTTCCTCGATACATAATGCCTTTGGTAAATTGCATCCTCTCGCTTTGTCAACCATGCTCTACCTCCGAGCTTGTGTTATTTACTCTTGAAACTTGTGGTATATGTTTCAAGAAGCCCCTATGGGTTGAACATATGCCTCGCTAAACCGTAGAACCCGAAAGTTTTCACTAATATTACTTTTCCGGTGCTTCGCCAGATATAATCTCAACCCCGCAACTTCCTCGAACGTGAGAAGTGAATGAAAGGTTTTGCATTGAGAAGTGGGAGTCGACCTTGAACTTGTGTTCATGCCCATGGACACGATGTAGATTTTATCATTAAAGCTTCTCTAAATTAATTATTCCTTTGGTATAAGTTCATCTTATATCGTGGATCTGACCTTTGCAATCGTGGTTCCACCATGTTCTCTTTAAATACCATTTCGTGCAAATTTTAGCACTTGTCTTCTATGGATCAATACACCAGTCCAACCTTTACTTTGATCTTGTGTCGAGTATTACCTCTGTATCTCGAGATTATCATGGAACCGCATAACTTCTTATGAGTTCTTCATCAAGTGCTACCTTCCCACTATTTCCAATTTTTCATGTGCTCGAAGTTAATAAACACTCAAAGACACCGATAACTGAACCGAGTCCGCATTACGGATCAACAACTCTTCAAGAAGTTTCTATAAGTACGAAGTTTGACCCGATCACGCCATTCCTAGCCTGTTTGGCTATATCATTGTCGGATGATTTTAACTGTTAGCCGGTCCTGCTTCTCAAGCACAATTTTCGACGATGAATTAACCTTACGCCGATCCTCATCGACATATCATTTCGCTTTGAACAACAAGCTTGGTTTCGAAGTTTGTGTCGCACTTTGGTTCCAATAACCTTTCACTTCATCATTACTTAGACTTGATGTCGTCGCCGATCGACACATCATCATGAAATCTCGCGACAAAGGTGTCGGATCACAACATTCGAGCTCATCCAGATATCAATTGAATTCATGATGAGAAATACCATCCTTGCCCTCGATGATTTGTATTATCATCGACCACTTTATTGCCTTCCCACCAACACAAGCTTGTTCGTGTTTGGTGTAAACCTTGGGATCCCTCATACCAAAGCAGCTTGATCTTCCTTACCCTAAGTTTTACCATCTCTTTTTGTCAAGGATGTGGTGAGAATTTCACCACCTCCTAAGAATTCTTGACATAGAAATACTTCACCATCACCATTCTTTCTTGGTCCCCGTGATAATTCCAACAAGTGGTCGGTGTGGTTTGGATTCTTTCCTTCTAGCAACCCTATTTTTTCGAGTTAATGGTTTTAGGTTATTGATTATCGACTCACCATTCTCGACATTGGTCGCAACCCAACCCATATTTCGGGGCACCTTTCAACCAATGTTCAGCTTGTGTATGTTTTCCTCGAGCATACTTCCTTGTATCATCTGATCGCACAAATGTTATCTCCTTGTTCACTTAATTGTGGAAGTCCATCTTTGGGAATCTCGTGGATTGCCGCTGAGTTCACCGACACCTCCTTGTTCTCTCCTTGGGTTAAGGATGGACTCTTGTTAACGGAAATCACTTCATAGTTCCTTACCCCGAGAATCTTACAATGTCATCTTGTCAATTTGCGCTGCACCTTTCTTCTCGTATCTTAAGTCCGAGGTATACACCAATCGGATCTGAATCTCTGTCAGCTATGATGGTTGGGACAACTTTCCAAGAGTTATGATGTTGATCCTTTGATGACCCGTAGCATGATGTCATGCTTAACACTTCCTGGCCGGAGGACCTATCATTATAGATTCCTTTTCAGCAGGTTATCCATTCATCCATGAGGGAATTGTAATACTGCTTTCTACAAGTTATTCTCGATGGATCCTTCGTGATTCCAAAGTCTGATCTTCACCAAGGCCATGTCAATGCTATCTCAAGCATGTCTCAGATACTTGATTTTCAAGAAGAACATTCAAGCCCAATGCTATATGTTTCTTGCTCAATTATCCAAACACCGCTGTATGGGTAATGTCATGAAATTTCTCTCCCTTACCTAAAGGGTTTTCTACATTATCTCCCTGTCGTGGATATCTTGCTCGCTTGTCCTTGGGAAGGATATACCCTTGAAATATGTGTTAAAACATATTTTCCTTTCCATTGTTCTGCTTAACTGATGATCATATTTTCCATCCATTGGTTTGTTTAAACCTTTTCTATGATCTATATGATATAAGCAGTAATAATCCACCGCTTGTGCAAACACCTCGTTGTACCACTGTAAGTAAGACCTTATTACTATTGTTGATGACATTCCGTAACCACCGTGGACGAGAACCTTGCCTATTGGTCCGCCTCGCTCAACGAAAGCAGAAAATGGTTCTCTTCGCCCTCGCCTTGGTACCTATGTTGTTGCCGACATGACCTCGACTTCCCTCCGACATGCCTTGCTTACATGATCGCAAGAGGTCACCAACCTTCTACTTTTAACCACATGGTGGGCCCACATCCCACAGCTTTCACAGGATCGAAAACCTGACTCTCCTAGACACCCTCAAGGTCAAGTTACTCCTCACGCTTGTCTTTGTATGTAATTCACGGGCCACTTGCCCGTTGATCTATTCTGCATCGGATGCAATACTTATTACCATTGCTCGACCCTTTTACACTTTGTTTCGTGCATCGAATGATTGCTCTACCCGCTTGAAACTTCTCATGGTACCTTATTACTTGCTCTCGATATTTTCTTAAGTTCCAGTTCGAGAGTTACTTTCCGCCACCTTCCCCGATGTTAGCTACCAGATAGTCAACCTTGCAGAGGTTCGTTCTGCCGGAATACCCTTTACCCATTCGTAAGTACATTGACTTCCCGAGAAAAGGCGCGATCACCATGATGACCTCAGAGCAGTAGAAATGAAGATGTCTAGGTAATGGATCGAATTTTTAGGAGAGCAACCAAGACTAAGAAGATTCAAGAATTTCATAACCTATTCTTCCCCATCTCTCTTAAATCTCGGACGAGATTTCTTGTAGTGGAGGAGAATTGTGACGCCTGGTAATTACGCTACAAGAATCCCTCGCTAATGATGCCACGCCACCCTGACACTGTGGATAAACTCGCTAGTTCAAACCTGTTCAATTCAAATTTAAAATCAAGTAAGCAATAAATATTTTCAATATTTTAAAACTAAAATATTCGGAGGAGCCAAATAATGCATAGGCAATTATGGTGGAGAAGCCACACCTTTATAAAATGTTTAAATAATATATGATGAATAAAACAACAACAAAAACAATTAATTAAATGCCTTTACTAATTAATAAAATATTAAACTAATTTATTTTGTTGTCCCAAACTTATGGGCAAGAGCTAATTGCTAACACTAAATTAGGGACTACTTTTATAGTTTATAAAACTAAGATAAAAGAGGAACTAAAATAAAACAGTAAAAATGTAAAAGGAATAATAAAATAAAACAAAAAAAGGGAAGAAGAGGAGAAGGCCCTCCACTGGCTTCTGCCCAAGAGGCCGGCCCAACAAACACCGCCCACCTGCCACCCCAAGACTCCCATTACCACCCCCACCGATCAAACCCTAGCCCCGATGCCCCACTCCTCTCGCTTCCCCACCCCGATCCCTTCTCGATCGGGCAACCGACGCCTGCTTCGCTTCGACGCGGCTGGATCCCTCCGCGCCACGCCACCACTGCCGCCCACTCCCCACTTCCCCCACGCCGCCTCCCTTCCTCGATCGGATCGGGCAGCGCCGCCGCTCTAACGATCAAGGCTGATCTCAAGGCCGCCTTCCACGCCTCCGCTGCCAAAGACTCCAACCTCAAGGCTTGCCCCTCGCTTGACACGCCGCCGCTTCTTCCTCCCACCGACTACTGCTGCCACACGCCACAAGCGCCAGATGGACCTGCTTCCACTACAAGGCCCAGGTTTCAGACCACTTCGCCGCTTCGTCCGCCATTGCTGCTTTGCTGCCGCCACCAGCTATCGCTGCTGACCCCCGAATTGCCGCTCTGTTGCCCCGAGCGCTTTCACGGGACCTCTCCGCCGATCTGCTTCCCCACCGCCGCCGTCCCCATCTCTCTCCTCCGGACGACGAGCCACGCCGCTTCTTTCCTCAGATCGAACGTGAGCACCGCCTGCTCTTTCTCTCAGATCAACGTGTCGCGGCCATTATGGCCTCTACTGGCGCCCTGCTTTCCACCCACGTCCGCGAAGGCCATAGGCTGCCGCGCCACCGCATGGGTTTGTCCCACTCAAGGCCAGACGTCGCGCTTATTATCGCGTGCGCCATCGCCACCAGGCACCCATCCACGCTGCCATTGGCTGTCAAGGCTTCATAGCTTGTCAAGCTCGCCAATCAAGCCAGCCAGGCCAAGGCCTCGCCGAGCCAAGGTTCGGCTCGTTCTCTGGCCGGGCGCCTCACAGCCGTTTCAAATACCAGGCTCACTATGGCTATGGGTTTATGACAAATGGGTCCCACCCCAAAACGTTAAAAAAATGATATAAAAAAAGAATAATAAAAAATATATTAATTAATTAATTAATTAGTTAAATTAATTAACTTAAATAGTTGAGTTTAATTAACCTAATTAAAACTGTTATGTTAACACTAATAGTCCGTTAGTTAAACAGAAGTCAATGATATGCGGTCCCTTGTCCTTTGACTAGTCAATAGCCTCGCTGATCGCTGTTCGGCAGTCAACAGACCTCACCGCCACTTATGTTGCTTTTTTGTCAGGTACACTTTGTGTGTGCACGTAGCAATTTAATCTTTATTCTCGAATTAGTTTTAATTACAATATATCAATAAAACTTTAGAAAATCATAGAAAATAAACCGTAGCTCGATGAAAATGTTTTCACATGAAAGTTGCTCGTAACGACGAGACGAATCCGGATACGCAGTCCGCTCGTCTCGCCACACACCCCCTAACCTATCGAACCTGCAAACTTTCCTCTCCGGTTCATCTGTCGACAACGTCCGAATCGGAAAACTTTCCCATGTTTCTTCGCAAGACGCTTAGCGCCAAGTTAGAACACGCCTAGCTCGCTCGTTGTCCCGTTATGCACTTGCCTCGCTATGTATTTACTGTTTCTTCCCTCTTCCTCCTAGACCCCGAGACCGATGTCGATGTCCTCGTGATCGACTACGCCACCGACGAATTCTCTCTTGCCAGTGAGCAACTGTGCAAGCCCCCCTTGATCACCGATATCGCCACTTTTCTATATACCGCTTGCATTAGCGTAGTGTAGCATGTTATCGCTTTCAGATACTCCTATACTGCTGCATAGCCTGTCCTTGTTACTATCATAGTTACCTTTACCCGCAATCCTATATGCTTAGTATAGGTTGCTAGTATTTCCATCGGTGGCCCTACATCCTTGTCCGCCGGGTCAATATATATTATCGGGCCGTGATCACGGGAGGTGATCACGGTATATACTATATACTTTACACTATTACATTACCCGTGGTACTGCTCGGAGATGGGGCTGAAAGGACAGTGGCTCCATCCCGTAGAGGTGGGCCTGGGTCCCGACGCCCTCGATCGTTACTTTGTATGAGCGATTGCAGGCAGGTTGAAACCGCTTAGGAGATAGGTGGGCCGGCTCTGTTCGGGCTCATGTTACTTAACACGCTTAACGAGGTCTTGGTATTTGATCTGAGTTGGCTACGAGCTTATACGCACTAACCATCTACGCGGGAGTAGTTATGGGTATCCTGCCATGGTATCACCGGCATTTCAGACGTCAATGACGGAGCGCGCTGCTACGGATTGGACTTGAACGCTGATGGGCTAGGTCTGCTCGTCACAGACGAACGCAGTGTGTGCTCAGTATGGGGGCCTGCACTTCGCTTTAGGTTTAGACCGCATGTTGGCCTCTCACAGTTTAGGTGGGCTGCGACGCGGTTGATCTTCCGGCCGGCATGACCCAGAAAGTGTGTCCGCCAAATGGGATCAAGCGTGTCTGGTAAGATGGTGCACCCCCAGGAAGTTAATCTATTCGGATAGCCGTGATCTTCGGTAATGGACGACTTGAGTTGTACCTTGAGCTTATGACAACTAGAACCGGATACTTGATAAAACACACCTTCCAAGTGCCAACACTACCGGTGGTCGCTCTGCCAGGATAAGGAGCAGGGATCGCTGGTAGGATTATTGCTATATGATGTTACTTGAGGACCTCATATTGTCCCTCCCTACCTGCTAGGCAGGTGTCCGTGTTTAGTCTTCGCTAAGACTAGCTATCCCCTCTTATTCTCGCATTCTCGCAGCTCACCCACCGATATGGCCCTTTACACATATATCCATGCATATGTAGTGTAGTTCTTGCTTATAGTACTTTGGATGAGTACTCACTGTTGCCTTGTTCCCTTTTTCCCCTATCTCTACTCGATTGTCTGCAACTGCACTTTGGAGCCAGGAGCTGCACGCCACCGCCGATGATTTACTACTACTCCTGGAGGTGCCTACTACTATGTGCAGCCCACCGACGACGCACTGTGAGTAACCTAGAGGATCCTGTGCAGGAGGCCTGCCTCCTCTTCGATCCAGATCCCATTTTGTGCTAGCCATCTTATGGCACCTTGTTTAACTTATGTCCAGATTCAGATATTGTTGCTTCCACTGACTGCCTATGATCGAGCACTTGTATTCGAGCCTCGAGGCCCTCGGCTTGTATTATGATGCTTGTATGACTTATTCTCTTTGTAGAGTTGTGTTGTGATATCTTCCGTGAGTCTCGATCTTGATCGCATACATTTGCGGTGCATGATTAGTGTACGATTGAATCGGGCGCCACACTAACTCCTTAAGAAAAGTTCTCCAAAAGTTCCCTATGAAAGAATCTTTTGAAGCATCTGGTCGTCACAAACATTTGGACTATTTGTGGAGCCAAACGGACTCAGATGAGTCGATATCCATGTTTCAGCTTAACACTTTGCAAACTGATTCCGAACGACGCTATGCATCAGTTCTTGTGTAGTTGCACCTGCTTTTTCCATTCTACTTCACTAAACATCTCCATATGAGATCCAATTACTTCTAGGAAATGCAAGAGACCTCGGTTATGATGATGCACTAGGTCCATAGCTGAGACTTTGTGTATGTTCTCAAATGTGTTTGTCGAGTGCTCATTAAGAAAGTTTCCATACAAGTTTCGATAGAGCTCCTAAAAAAGTTCTCAAAAGTTCCCTATGAAAGAATACTTTGAAGAATCTGGTCTTCACAAACGCTTTGACTACCAAGGAGCCAAAACAGACTATGTATGAGTCGATATCCATGTTTCAGCTTAACATCACAAGAAAATTGATTTCAAGACAAATATGCATCTAGTTCTTGTGTAGTTGCACTCATTTTTCCATTCTACTTCACTAAATACTCCATATGAGATCCAATTACTTGTAGAGAAATGCAAGAGACCTCCTTATGATGATGCACTAGGTCCATAGCTGAGACTTTGTGTATGTTCTCAAATGTGTTTGTCGAGTGCTCATTAAGAAAGTTTCCATACAAGTTTCTGAACGAACTCCTTAAGAAAAGTTCTCCAAAAGTTCCCTATGAAAGAATAATTTGAAGAATCTGGTTTCACAAACGCTTTTGACTACTTGTGGAGCCAAAACGGACTTTGTATGAGTCGATATCCATGTTTCAGCTTAACATCGCAAAAAAATTGATTTCAAGACAAGCATACATAGTTCTTGTGTAGTTGCACTCGGTTTTTTCCATTCTACTTCACTAAACATCTCCATATGAGTTCCAATTACTTGTAGGGAAATACAAGAGACCTCGGTTATGATGATGCACTAGGTCCATAGCTCGAATTTGTGTATGTTCTCAAATGCGCTTGTCGAGTGCTCATTAAGAAAGTTTCTATACAAGTTTCTGAACAGACTCCTTAAGAAAAGTTCTCCAAAAGTTCCCTATGAAAGAATCCTTTGAAGCATCTGGTCGTCACAAACGTTTTGAATACTTGTGGAGACAAAACGGACTCCGTATGAGTCAGATATCCATGTTTCAGTTAACACTGCGCAAAACTGATTCCGAACGACAGTTACAGACTAGTTCTTGTGTAGTTGCACTCGATTTTTACCATTATACTTCACTAAACATCTCCATATGAGATCCAATTACTTGTAGGGAAATGCAAGAGACCTCGGTTATGATGATGCACTAGGTCCATAGCTGGTACTTTGTGTATGTTCTTGAAATGCGTTTGTCGAGTGCTCATTAAGAAAGTTTCTATACAAGTTTCTGAACGAACTCCTTAAGAAAAGTTCTCCAAAAGTTCCCTATGAAAGAATCCTTTGAAGAATATGGTCGTCACAAACGTTTTGACTACTTGTGGAGACAAAATGGACTCCGTATGAGACAGATATGCATGTTTCAGTTAACACTGCGCAAAACTGATTCCGAACGACGCTATGCACTAGTTCTTGTGTAGTTGCACCGATTTTTACCATTGTACTTCACTAAACATCTCCATATGAGATCCAATTACTTGTAGGAAATGCAAGAGACCTCGTTATGATGATGCACTAGGTCCATAGCTGGACTTTGTGTATGTTCTCGAAATGCGCTTGTCGAGTGCTCATTAAGAAAGTTTCTATACAAGTTTCTGAACGAACTCCTTAAGAAAAGTTCTCCAAAAGTTCCCTATGAAAGAATCCTTTGAAGCTGGTCGTCACAAACGTTTTGACTACTTGTGTAGCTCAAACGGACTCAGATGAGTCGATATCCATGTTTCAGCTTAACACTTCGCAAAACCGATTCCAACGACAAGCTACAGACTAGTCCTTGTGTAGTTGCACTCGATTTTTTCCATTCTACTTCACTAAATATCTACATATGAGATCCAATTACTTCTAAAGAAATGCAAGAGACCTCGGTTATGATGATGCACTAGGTCCATAGCTGAGACTTTGTGTATGTTCTCGAAATGTGTTTGTCGAGTGCTCATTAAGAAAGTTTCCATACAAGTTTCTGAACGAACTCCTTAAGAAAAGTTCTCCAAAAGTTCCCTATGAAAGAATAATTTGAAGAATCTAGTTTCACAAACGTTTTGACTACTTGTGGAGCCAAACGGACTCAGATGAGTCGATATCCATGTTTCAGCTTAACACCGCAAAAAACTGATTCCGAACGACGCTATGTACTAGTTCTTGTGTAGTTGCACTTGATTTTTACCATTCTACTTCACTAAACATCTCTATATGAGATTCAATGACTTGTAGGAAATACAGAGACCTCGTTATGATGATGCACTAGGTCCATAGCTGGGACTTTGTGTATGTTCTCGAAATGCGCTTGTCGAGTGCTCATTAAGAAAGTTTCTATACAAGTTTCTGAACGGACTCTTAAGAAAAGTTCTCCAAAAGTTCCCTATGAAAGAATCCTTTGAAGCATCTGGTCGCCACAAACGCTTTTACTACTTGTGGAGACAAATGGACTCAGATGAGAGAGATATCCATGTTTCAGCTTAACATCAAGAAAACCGATTCCGAACGACAAGCTATGTATCAGTTCTTGTGTAGTTGCACTCGATTTTTACCATTCTACTTCACTAAAAATTCCATATGAGATCCAATTACTTGTAGGGAAATGCAAGAGACCTCGTTATGATGATGCACTAGGTCCATAGTTGGGACTTTGTGTATGTTCTCAAATGCGCTTGTCGAGTGCTCATTAAGAAAGTTTCTATACAAGTTTCGAACGAACTCCTTAAGAAAAGTTCTCAAAAGTTCCCTATGAAAGAATCCTTTGAATCATCTGGTCGTCACAAACGCTTTGACTACTTGTGGAGCCAAACAGACTGTATGAGTCGATATCCATGTTTCAGCTTAACACTTTGCAAAACTGATTCCAACGACGCTATGTACTAGTTCTTGTGTAGTTGCACCTGCTTTTTCCATTCTACTTCACTAAACATCTCCATATGAGATCCAATTACTTTAGGGAAATGCAAGAGACCTCGGTTATGATGATGCACTAGGTCCATAGCTGAGACTTTGTGTATGTTCTCGAAATGTGTTTGTCGAGTGCTCATTAAGAAAGTTTCCATACAAGTTTCTGATAGAGCTCCTTAAGAAAAGTTCTCCAAAAGTTCCCTATGAAAGAATACTTTGAAGAATCTTGTCTTCGCAAACGTTTTGACTACCTATGGAGCCAAAACGGACTATGTATGAGTCAGATATCCATGTTTCAGTTAACACTGCGCAAAATTGATTCCGAAGACAGTTACAGACTAGTTCTTGTGTAGTTGCACTCGATTTTTTCCATTCTACTTCACGAAATACCACCATATGAGATCCAATTACTTCTAGAGAAATGCAAGATACCTCCGTTATGATGATGCACTAGGTCTATAGCTGAGACTTTGTGTATGTTCTCGAAATGTGTTTGTCGAGTGCTCATTAAGAAAGTTTTCATACAAATTTCTGAACGAACTCCTTAAGAAAAGTTCTCCAAAAGTTCCCTATGAAAGAATAATTTGAAGAATCTGGTCTTCACAAACGTTTTGACTACTTGTGGAGCCAAAACGGACTTTGTATGAGTCAGATATCCATGTTTCAGTTAACACTGCGCAAAATTGATTTCGAAGACAGTTACAAACTAGTTCTTGTGTAGTTGCACTCGATTTTTTCCATTCTACTTCACTAAACATCTCCATATGAGTTCCAATTACTTGTAGGGAAATACAAGAGACCTTGGTTATGATAATGCACTAGGTCCATAGCTCGAATTTGTGTATGTTCTCAAATGCGCTTGTCGAGTGCTCATTAAGAAAGTTTCTATACAAGTTTCTAACAACTCTTAAGAAAAGTTCTCCAAAAGTTCCCTATGAAAGAATCCTTTGAATTATCTGGTTGTCACAAACGTTTTGAATACTTGTGGAGACAAACGGACTCAGTATGAGTCGATATCCATGTTTCAGCTTAACACTGCAAAAAACCGATTCCAACGATACGCTATGACTAGTTCTTGTGTAGTTGCACCGATTTTTACTATTATACTTCACTAAACATCTCCATATGAGATCCAATTACTTGTAGGGAAATGCAAGAGACCTCGGTTATGATGATGCACTAGGTCCATAGCTGGTACTTTGTGTATGTTCTCGAAATGCGTTTGTCGAGTGCTCATTAAGAAAGTTTCTATACAAGTTTCTGAACGAACTCCTTAAGAAAAGTTCTCCAAAAGTTTCCTATGAAAGAATCCTTTGAAGCATATGGTCGTCACAAACGTTTTGACTACTTGTGGAGACAAAATGGACTCCATATGAGACAGATATCCATGTTTCAGTTAACACTGCGCAAAACTGATTCCGAACGACAGTTACAGACTAGTTCTTGTGTAGTTGCACTCGATTTTTACCATTCTACTTCACTAAAAATCTCCATATGAGATCCAATTACTTGTAGGGAAATGCAAGAGACCTCGGTTATGATGATGCACTAGGTCCATAGCTGGGACTTTGTGTATGTTCTCGAAATGCGTTTGTCGAGTGCTCATTAAGAAAGTTTCTATACAAGTTTCTGAACGAACTCCTTAAGAAAAGTTCTCCAAAAGTTCCCTATGAAAGAATCCTTCGAAGTGTCTGGTCATCACAAACGTTTTGACTACTTGTGTAGCCCAAACGGACTCTGTATGAGTCGATATCCATGTTTTAGTTAACACTTTGCAAAACCGATTCAACGACGCTATGCATCAGTTCTTGTGTAGTTGCACCGATTTTTTCCATTCTACTTCACTAAACATCTCCATATGAGATCCAATTACTTCTAGAGAAATGCAAGAGACCTCGGTTATGATGATGCACTAGGTCCATAGCTGAGACTTTGTGTATGTTCTCGAAATGTGTTTGTCGAGTGCTCATTAAGAAAGTTTCCATATAAGTTTCTGATAGAGCTCCTTAAGAAAAGTTCTCCAAAAGTTCCCTATGAAAGAATAATTTGAAGAATCTAGTCTTCACAAACGTTTTGACTACTTGTGGAGCCAAAACGGACTCTGTATGAGTCGATATCCATGTTTCAGCTTAACATCAAGCAAAATTGATTCCAAGGCGCTAGCATGACTAGTTATTATGTAGTTGCACTCGATATTTTCCATTCTACTTCACTAAACATCTCCATATGAGTTCCAATTACTTGTAGGAAATACAGAGACCTCGTTATGATGATGCACTAGGTCCATAGCTGGGACTTTGTGTATGTTCTCAAATGCGCTTGTCGAGTGCTCATTAAGAAAGTTTCTATACAAGTTTCTAAACGGACTCCTTAAGAAAAGTTCTCCAAAAGTTCCCAATGAAAGAATCCTTTGAAGCATCTGGTCGTCACAAACGCTTTTACTACTTGTAGAGACAAATGGACTCAGATGAGACAGATATCCATGTTTCAGCTTAACATCACAAAAACTGATTCCGAACGACGCTACAGACTAGTTCTTGTGTAGTTGCACCGATTTTTACCATTCTACTTCACTAAACATCTCCATATGAGATCCAATTACTTGTAGGAAATGCAAGAGACCTCGGTTATGATGATGCACTAGGTCCATAGCTGGGACTTTGTGTATGTTCTCAAATGCGCTTGTCGAGTGCTCATTAAGAAAGATTCTATACAAGTTTCTCGAACGAACTCCTTAAGAAAAGTTCTCAAAAGTTCCCTATGAAAGAATCCTTTGAATCATCTGGTCGACACAAACGCTTTTGACTACTTGTGGAGCCAAACGGACTGTATGAGTCGATATCCATGTTTCAGCTTAACACTTTGTAAAACTGATTCCAACGACGCTATGCAGACTAGTTCTTGTGTAGTTGCACTCATTTTTCCATTCTACTTCACTAAACATCTCCATATGAGATCCAATTACTTCTAGGGAAATGCAAGAGACCTCGTTATGATGATGCACTAGGTCCATAGTCGAGACTTTGTGTATGTTCTCAAATGTGTTTGTCGAGTGCTCATTAAGAAAGTTTCCATAAGTTTCGATAGAGCTCCTTAAGAAAAGTTCTCCAAAAGTTCCCTATGAAAGAATACTTTGAAGAATCTTGTTCGCAAACGCTTTGACTACTTGTGGAGCCAAAACGGACTATGTATGAGTCGATATCCATGTTTCAGCTTAACACAAGCAAAAAATTGATTCCAAGATGCTATGTATCAATTCTTGTGTAGTTGCACCTCATTTTTCCATTCTACTTCACAAAACATCTCCATATCAGATCCAATTACTTCTAGAGAAATGCAAGATACCTCCGTTATGATGATGCACTAGGTCTATAGCTGAGACTTTGGGTATGTTCTCGAAATGTGTTTGTCGAGTGCTCATTAAGAAAGTTTCTATACAAGTTTCTGAACGGACTCCTTCAGAAAAGTTCTCCAAAAGTTCCCTATGAAAGAATCCTTTGAAGCATCTGGTCGTCACAAACGTTTTGCCTACTTGTGGAGGCAAAACGGACTCCGTATGAGTCCGATATCCATGTTTCAGTTAACACTGCAAAAACCCGATTCCGAATCTACGCTATGTATAGTTCTTGTGTAGTTGCACTCGATTTTTACCATTATACTAACATCTCCATATGAGATCCAATTACTTGTAGGGAAATGCAAGAGACCTCGGTTATGATGATGCACTAGGTCCATAGCTGGTACTTTGTGTATGTTCTCGAAATGCGTTTGTCGAGTGCTCATTAAGAAAGTTTCTATACAAGTTTTTGAACGAACTCCTTAAGAACAGTTCTCCAAAAGTTCCCTATGAAATAATCCTTTGAAGCATGTAGCGACCTGACCCAAAATCGGTCAAATCTCTGTGTCTGTACCATCCCAAGATCATGCTGGTACTCACAGTACATCGATGAAATAATCAAAGTTCAACCACACCTGAATTTATTACACGATTCTCATATAGAGTCTTTATTACAAGAGAATAAATTCGCTCAAGGCCAACTCATGAGAAATAAACTACTAATGCTGCGGAAGGAGATTTAAATAGCGAGTCCATCCGACTCAAAGGGCAATCGCCAAGCGTGAGCGAGCCTCACCCCTGGTCGGAATAAACCTCTCGCAACATAAGACGCTTGCAGCCATGTAGGTCAGCTTTTTGAATAAGCTGGCAAGTCATGAAGAGAATAACAATAATAAAGTTACTAACACTATATGCATTTTGGCTGTGGGCTCTAAGTTTCATCATTTTACTTAAAAGCCAATTTTCTCCTAATACAAAGGACTGCTTGCAAACTACTACAAATTGTTGGTAGTTATTGAGATGGTTCCGCCAACCAAAGTCTCATTCCCAAATTATTAAGTCACGACCCTCAAATTAATTCATTAGTTTTAGTGTTGAGATTTCCGAATACTTCCAAGTTCCAGAGGCTCAAATTGTCCGTAACTGGGGACACGGCTAATCGATTAGATCTTTAACTCTCTGCAGAGGTTTGCGCACTTTACCCACAAGAATCATTCCCTCCTTTTAAGTCTTTGCACTTCATGGTGTTTGAAGACGGACGAATGAAACAGTGGTCTTCCAAAGAGTTCTTCTGCTACCGCCGTACCCATCCAATCCTACCGCTCTTCTACATCTCGTGAGTACCGCCCAACCAGCCACAACTAGGGTTGACCCAGCCAGAGCCCATAATGGCTTGCGGCTGCACCGTAAGCTTCCGTCAAGGGGCATCCATCCGCCTCTTCGTGGCTGGGTGAAGCTCCGCAAGATGTCATGGCACTTCTCCATGCATCCCGCCAACCACCGGGTTCTCCAGTGGTGCCCACAACTGCCCTCCACCCAAAGAGTGAATTTCAAGTCCATCTTGATCATTGTAGTTCATGGGGTTGTCATCATCATTGACTCTCACATATTTCTTATGAATTTCACTCAACCAAACCCGCTTCACGAGCATAGCAAAATAAACTACTTCGGCCCCGGTCATGGTCACAAGGGATTGGTTCATCCTACCACATGATACTACTCAAGAACATAACTTCAAAATTTCAACTACTGCATGCATGGTGGGGTGGTATAACTTCTAATGCACAAAAATCATAGGTATTGAAAATAACATGATCAAGACTTGCCTTTGCCGATGATCCTCGTAAGCTAAAGACTCAGAGTAGCAAGCTTCAGACTCGAAACTCTACCGAGACAAACAATAATCACAATAAGCATATAGCATAGGATCACATAATACAATAGCATAGTAACATAACACACCAAACAAACAAATCAAAACTAAAAGGGAAAACTCAAAGAAAAACCAACTCAAGTTTTTCCTACTTCAAGCAACAACTAAAATAGTTTTATATAACAAAAAATTTCTCAACATAACCTAAGCATGAGTTTTTGTTAACTTAATGAAAAGGATGCATTAAGCAATTAGGAGCAAAAAGAATTAACTTAAAATCTATTATGAAACTCCTATTAGGCCTAATTCAATTTCTATTAAGAAAATAAAATAAAACTTTTATTTATTATAAATAAAAGTTCATCCTTTAAAGTGACAGAAACTATCCTAGAATAATTAATCACATGTGAAAAATAAATTTATTTACTAATTAAAATAATAGGAAAACAGTAGCTAGTTAATTAATTAAGAATAACAAGATTCTGTTTAAAACTATTTTTTTATTAATCCTAAAATACCCAAATTAATTCCTATGATTAGGTAATGTCAAAATAAAGTTGGGACAAAAAGAATCATATAAAATAATTTTCCTAACTCACTTTATGACAGATTTACTATTCTGACTAAAACTAAATTAAAGCAATTATAAATAATTTTAACATAGCTAAATATGTTTTCTACAGAAACTATAGTAAATTTGCAAACCAACAAAACAAGAATCACTCAAAATATTAAACAGAATAAAAGATATGTATTTTTCAAATTGAACTATTCTCGTTAAAACAGAAAACGAAAATAAAGAAAAAGGCTAATGGGCTCTAACCCTACGACCGAGCGTAATATAACTAAACGGGCCCTAGGGTTAAACTGAATCGGGCCGCTCTAAAAATAAAACCCTAACTTAAAATTAAACCTCGACTAAACCGGAGCGAACCGGTTTTTAAATAAAGAACGATTTCTTCTGGGGTTCTAATCCTAGCCGTCTACGCGAGATCGGACGGGGGAGGTTAACTCCGGTGGCTTACTAGAGCTCGACGGTGGCGGCGGCGGCGGTGGCGAAAAGGCTGGCCTCTCCGGTGCCGGGGGAGGTCGGCGGAGGGCTCCGCGGCAGTGACGAGCCTCGGGTGGTCTGGTGAGTCGACGAGGCTCGGGAGGTCTAGGGGGCGCACATGGCGAGGCTAATGGCGGCGGAGGTGAGCCTGCCCCTGCAAGCTGCGTGCTGTGAGGGGAGGAGGGTTCCATGAGGGGCAAGGGGGGGAATGGGGTGGGAGGGGCTTTATAGGCGGGGGTCTCACCTTGGCGAGGGAGGCACCGAGGATCGAATCCCGGATCCGCCGATCCGGCGATCGGCGGCGCGCGGGCGAGGCGTGGCGCGGGGTTGACGACGGGTGGGGTCCGCCACAGAGAGAGGGGAGGGTGAACGACATGGCGCATCGAGGCGGCGGGATTCGGCGCGGGAGAGTGGCTGGCTCATTAGCTCACTGGCTGGCCTCCGTCAGCCTCGGTACGGCCGGGTCAGTAGGTTCGGCCGGCACCTGGGGGTTCTTTTTTAATTTACTTTTTAATAAAACAAAACAGAGATAACTTATAAAATATAAATATTTTATATAGGACATATATATACCAAAATGATCAGGGAATATTCCTATCATTTGAACATTTTTCCAAAGGCAAAATCCAAACTTTATAAAAATTCATTTTTTCAAATTCAAATAAAACTCAAGTTTGAATTCAAAACTTTTGGCATTATTTTCCTCTGATATTTTTGGAGTGTCATGTTTACTCCTCTCATACTTTTGCTCAAGTATTTATCAGCATAGTTTTTGAAATGATTTCCACTTGCCATAGTTTGAATTCAAATTTGAAAACTCAAACTCTCAAACTTCAAATGGCACTCAAATTCAAATGTAATGCATTGATGCTTAGCTATAATTGTAAAACATTCCAAATAGGAAATTTGGGATGTTACAAAGCATCAGGTCGTCACAAACGTTTTGAATACTTGTGGAGCCAAAACGGACTCCGTATGAGTCAGATATCCATGTTTCAGTTAACACTTTGCAAAACTGATTCCGAACGACACGCTATGTATCAGTTCTTGTGTTGTTGCACTCGATTTTTTCCATTCTACTTCACTAAATATCTCCATATGAGATCCAATTACTTAGGAAATGCAAGAGACCTCGGTTATGATGATGCACTAGGTCCATAGTTGAGACTTTGTGTATGTTCTCGAAATGTGTTTGTCGAGTGCTCATTAAGAAAGTTTCTATTCAAGTTTCTAACGAACTCCTTAAGAAAAGTTCACCAAAATTTCCCTATGAAAGAATACTTTGAAGAATCTGGTCTTCACAAACGTTTTGACTACTTGTGGAGCCAAACGGACTCTCAGATGAGTCGATATCCATGTTTCAGCTTAACATCAAAAAATTGATTCCAAGACAAGCTATGCATAAGTTCTTGTGTAGTTGCACTCGATTTTTCCATTCTACTTCACTAAACATCTCCATATGAGTTCCAATTACTTGTAGGAAATTCAAGAGACCTCGGTTATGATGATGCACTAGGTCCATAGCTGGGACTTTGTGTATGTTCTCAAAATGCGCTTGTCGAGTGCTCATTAAGAAAGTTTCTATACAAGTTTCTAACGGACTCCTTCGAAAAGTTCTCCAAAAGTTCCCTATGAAAGAATCCTTTGAAGCATCTGGTCGTCACAAACGTTTTGCCTACTTGTGGAGACAAACGGACTCGTATGAGTCCGATATCCATGTTTCAGCTTAACATCACAAAAACTGATTCCGAACGACGCTATGCACTAGTTCTTGTGTAGTTACAATCGATTTTTACCATTCTACTTCAATAAACATCTCCATATGAGATCCAATTACTTGTAGAGAAATGCAAGAGACCTCGGTTATGATGATGCACTAGGTCCATAGCTGGGACTTTGTGTATGTTCTCGAAATGCGTTTGTCGAGTGCTCATTAAGAAAGTTTCTATACAAGTTTCTGAACGAACTCCTTAAGAAAAGTTATCCAAAAGTTCCCTATGAAAGAATCCTTTGAAACATCTGGTCGTCACAAATGTTTTGAATACTTATGAGTCAAATGGACTCAGATGAGTCGATATCCATGTTTCAGCTTAACACTTTGCAAAACTGATTCCGAACTACGCTATGCACTAGTTCTTGTGTAGTTGCACTTGATTTTTTCCATTCTACTTCACTAAACATCTCCATATGAGATCCAATTACTTGTAGGTAAATGCAAGAGACCTCGTTATGATGATGCACTAGGTCCATAGCTGAGACTTTGTGTATGTTCTCGAAATGTGTTTGTCGAGTGCTCATTAAGAAAGTTTCCATACAAGTTTCTCGAACTAACTCCTTAAGAAAAGTTCTCCAAAAGTTCCCTATGAAAGAATACTTTGAATAATCTAGTCTTCACAAACGTTTTGACTACTTGTGGAGCCAAACACACTCAGATGAGTCGATATCCATGTTTCAGCTTAACACCGCAAAAAACTGATTCCAAGACAAGAATGATTAGTTCTTGTGTAGTTGCACTCGATTTTTCCATTCTACTTCACTAAACATCTCCATATGAGTTCTAATTACTTGTAGGGAAATACATGAGACCTCGGTTATGATGATGCACTAGGTCCATAGCTGGGACTTGTTGTATGTTCTCGAAATGCGTTTGTCGAGTGCTCATTAAGAAAGTTTCTATACAAGTTTCTGAATGAACTCGTTAAGAACAGTTCTCCAAAAGTTCCCTATGAAAGAATCCTTTGAAGCATATTTTCGTCACAAACGTTTTGACTACTTGTGGAGCCAAAACGGACTCCGTATGACTCAGATATCCATATTTCAGTTAACACTGCGCAAAACTGATTCCGAAGACAGTTACAAACTAGTTCTTGTGTAGTTGCACTCGATTTTTTTCCATTCTACTTCACTAAACATATCCATATGAGATCCAATTACTTGTACTTAAATGCAAGAGACGTCGGTTATGATGATGCAACAGGTCCATAGCTGGGACTTTGTGTATGTTCTCGAAATGCGTTTGTCGAGTGCTCATTAAGAAAGTTTCTAACAAGTTTCTGAACGAACTCCTTAAGTAAAGTTCACCAAAATTTACCTATGAAAGAATCCTTTGAAGTATATGGTCGTCACAAACGTTTTGACTACTAGTGGAGCCAAAACGGACTCCGTATGAGTCAGATATCAATGTTTCAGCTTAACATCATACCAAACTGATTCCGAACGATACGCTATGTGATTAGTTCTTATGTAGTTGCACTCGATTTTTTCCATTCTACTTCAATAAATATCTCCATATGAGATCCAATTACTTGTAGAGAAATGCAAGGGAGCTCGGTTATGATGATGCACTAGGTCCAAAGCTGGGACTTTATGTATGTTCTCGAAAGGCGTTTGGAGTGCTCGTTAAGAAAGTTTCTATACAAGTTTCTGAACGAACTCCTTAAGAAAAGTTCTCCAAAAGTTCCCTATGAAAGATTCCTTTGGTCCATATGGTCGTCACAAATGTTTTGACTACTTGTGGAGCCAAAACAGACTCTCTATGAGTCAGATATCCATGTTTCAGCTTAACATCGCAAAAAACTGATTCCATTTACGCTATACACTAGTTGTTGTGTAGTTGCACTCGATTTTTTCCATTCTACTTCACTAAACATCTACATATGAGATCCAATTACTTGGAGGGAAATGCAAGAGACCTCGGTTATGATGATGCACTAGGTCCATAGCTGGGACTTTGTGTATGTTCTCGAAATGCGTTTGTCGAGTGCTCATTAAGAAAGTTTCCATACAAGTTTCTGAGCGAACTCCTTAAGAAAAGTTATCCAAAAGTTCCCTATGAAAGAATCCTTTGAAGCATCAGGTCGTCACAAACGTTTTGACTAATTGTGAAGCAAAAATTGACTCGGTATGAGTCAGATATCCAAGTTTCAGTTAACACCGCATAAAACTGATTCTAAACGACAGTTACAGACTAGTTCTTGTGTAGTTGCACTAGATTTTTTCCATTCTACTTCACTAAACATCTCCATATGAGATCCAATTACTTGTAGGGAAATGCAAGAGACGTCGGTTATGATGATGCACTAGGTCCATAGCTGGACTTTGTGTATGTTCTCAAATGCGCTTGTCCAAAGTGCTCATTAAGAAAGTTTCTATAAAAGTTTCTGAACGAACTCCTTAAGAAAAGTTCTCCAAAAGTTCCCTATGAAAGAATACTTTGAAGAATCTGGTCGTCACAAACGTTTGATCTACTTGTGGAGCCAAAACGGACTCCGTATGAGTCAGATATCCATGTTTCAGTTAACACTGCGCAAAACTGATTCCGATTACAGTTACAAACTAGTTCTTGTGTAGTTGCACTCGATTTTTTCCATTCTACTTCACTAAACATCTCCATATGAGATCCAATTACCTGTAGGGAAATGCAAGAGACCTCGGTTATGATGATGCACTAGGTCCACAGCTGGGACTTAGTGTGTATTCTCGAAATGTGTTTGTCGAGTGCTCATTTTGTAAGTTTCTATACAAGTTCTGAACGAACTCCTTAAGAAAAGTTCTCCAAAAGTTCCCTATGAAAGATTCCTTTGGTCCATATGGTCGTCACAAATGTTTTGACTACTTGTGGAGCCAAAACAGACTCTCTATGAGTCAGATATCCATGTTTCAGCTTAACATCGCAAAAACTGATTCCCATTTACATGCTACACACTAGTTGTTGTGTAGTTGCACTCATTTTTCCATTCTACTTCACTAAACATCTCCATATGAGATCCAATTACTTGTAGGAAATGCAAGAGACCTCGTTATGATGATGCACTAGGTCCATAGCTGGGACTTTGTGTATGTTCTCAAATGCGCTTGTCGAGTGCTCATTAAGAAAGTTTCATACAAGTTTCGAACGAACTCCTTAAGAAAAGTTCTCCAAAAGTTCCCTATGAAAGAATCCTTTGAAGCATCAGGTCGTCACAAACGTTTTGACTAATTGTGAAGCAAAATTGACTCGTATGAGTCGATATCCATGTTTCAGCTAACACCATAAAACTGATTCTAAACGACGCTATGCACTAGTTCTTGTGTAGTTGCACTAGATTTTTCCATTCTACTTCACTAAACATCTCCATATGAGATCCAATTACTTGTAGGAAATGCAAGAGACGCCGGTTATGATGATGCACTAGGTCCATAGCTGGGACTTTGTGTATGTTCTCAAATGCGCTTGTCCAAGTGCTCATTAAGAAAGTTTCTATACAAGTTTCTGAACGAACTCCTTAAGAAAAGTTCTCCAAAAGTTCCCTATGAAAGAATACTTTGAAGAATCTGGTCGTCACAAACGTTTGATCTACTTGTGGAGCCAAACGGACTCAGATGAGTCGATATCCATGTTTCAGCTTAACACACAAGCAAAACTGATTCCGATTACAGTTACAAACTAGTTCTTGTGTAGTTGCACTCGATTTTTTCCATTCTACTTCACTAAACATCTCCATATGAGATCCAATTACCTGTAGGGAAATGCAAGAGACCTCGGTTATGATGATGCACTAGGTCCACAGCTGGGACTTAGTGTGTATTCTCGAAATGTGTTTGTCGAGTGCTCATTTTGTAAGTTTCTATACAAGTTCTGAACGAACTCCTTAAGAAAAGTTCTCCAAAAGTTCCCTATGAAAGATTCCTTTGAAGCATCTGGTCATCCCAAATGTTTGACTACTTGTGGAGCCAAAACAGACTCAGATGAGTTAGATATCCATGTTCAGCTATCACAAAAAACTGATTCCTATTTACGCCATGCACTAGTTCTTGTGTAGTTGCACTCGATATTTTCCATTCTACTTCAAACATATCCATATGAGATCCAATTACTTGTAGGAAATGCAAGAGACCTCGGTTATGATGATGCACTAGGTCCATAGCTGGGACTTTGTGTATGTTCTCAAAATGCGTTTGTTGATTGCTCATTAAGAAAGTTTCTATACAAGTTTCTGAACGAACTCCTTAAGAACAGTTGTCCAAAAGTTCCATATGAAAGAATCCTTTGTAGCATCTCGTCGTCACAAACGTTTTGACTACTTGTGGAGCCAAACGGACTCGATGAGTCGATATCCATGTTTCAGCTTAACATCGCAAGAAAACTGATTCCAAGACAAGCTATAAACAAGTTCCTGTGTAGTTGCACTCGATTTTTTCCATTCTACTTCACTAAACTTATCCATATGAGATCCAATTACTTGTAATTAAATGCAAGAGACGTCGGTTATGATGATGCAGTAGGTCCATAGCTAGGACTTTGTGTATGTTCTCGAAATGCGTTTGTCGAGTGCTTATTAAGAAAGTTTCTATACAAGTTTCTGAACGAACTCCTTAAGAAAAGTTCTCCAAAAGTACCCTATGAAAGATTCCCTTGAAGCATCTGGTCATCACAAATGATTTGACTACTTGTGGAGCCAAAACGGACTCCGTATGAGTCCGATATCCATGTTTCAGCTTAACATCAAGCAAAATTGATTCCAACGATGCCATGCATAGTTCTTGTGTAGTTGCACTCGATTTTTCCATTCTACTTCACTAAACATCTCCATATGAGATCCAATTACTTGTAGGAAATGCAAGAGACATCGGTTATGATGATGCACTAGGTCCATAGCTGGGACTTTGTGTATGTTCTCAAATGCGCTTTCGAGTGCTCATTAAGAAAGTTTCTATACAAGTTTCGAACGAACTCCTTAAGAAAAGTTCTCCAAAAGTTCCCTATGAAAGAATCCTTTGAAGCATCTGGTCATCACCAATGCATTGACTATTTGTGGAGCCAAATGGACTCAGATGAGTCGATATCCATGTTTCAGCTTAACATTGCGCAAAACTGATTCCGAACGACGCTATGCATTTAGTTCTTGTGTAGTTGCACTCAATTTTTTCCATTATACTTCACTAAACATCTCCATATGAGATCCAATTACTTGTAGGAAATGCAAGAGACCTCGGTCATGATGATGCACTAGGTCCTTAGCTAGGACTTTGTGTATGTTCTCGAAACACGTTTGTGGAATGCTCATTAAGAAAGTTTCTATACAAGTTTCTGAACGAACTCCTTAAGAAAAGTTCTCCAAAAGTTCCCAATGAAAGAATCCTTTGAAGCATCTGGTCGTCACAAACGTTTTGACTACTTGTGGAGCCAAAACGGACTCCGTATGAGTCACATTTCCATGTTTCAGTTAACACTTTGCAAAACTGATTCGAACGATAGCTATGCATAGTTCTTGTGTAGTTACACTCGATTTTTCCATTCTACTTCACTAAACATCTCCATATGAGATCCAATTACTTGTAGGAAATGCAAGAGACCTCGTTATGATTATGCACTAGGTCCATAGCTGGGACTTTGTGTATGTTCTCGAAAT
Source organism: Aegilops longissima (assembly GCA_021605205.1). Taxonomy (NCBI): domain Eukaryota; kingdom Viridiplantae; phylum Streptophyta; class Magnoliopsida; order Poales; family Poaceae; genus Aegilops; species Aegilops longissima. The sequence continues at coordinate 76,985 of JAHIAM010003427.1, read as the reverse complement.
GCGCTTGTCAAGTGCTCATTAAGAAAGTTTCTATACAAGTTTCTGAATGAACTCCTTAAGAAAAGTTCTCCAAAAGTTCCCTATGAAAGAATCCTTTGAAGCATCTGGTCGTCACAAACGCTTTTGACTACTTGTGGAGCCAAACGGACTCGATGAGTCGATATCCATGTTTCAGCTTAACACAACAAAAAACTGATTCCAACGATAGTTACAGACTAGTTCTTGTGTAGTTGCACTTGATTTTTCCATTCTACTTCACTAAACATCTCCATATGAGATCCAATTACTTGTAGGTAAATGCAAGAGACCTCGTTATGATGATGCACTAGGTCCATTGGTGGACTTTGTGTATGTTCTCTAAATGCGCTTGTCGAGTGCTCATTAAGAAAGTTTCTATACAAGTTCTGAACGAACTCCTTAAGAAAAGTTCTCCAAAACTTCCCTATGAAAGAATCCTTTGAAGCATCTAGTCGTCACCAACATTTCGACTACTTTTGCAGCCAAAACGGACTCCGTATGAGTCAGATATCCATGTTTCAGTTAACACTACACAAAATTGATTCCGAACAACAGCTATGCATAGTTCTTGTGTAGTTGCACTCGATTTTTCCATTCTACTTCACTAAACATCTCCATATGAGATCCAATTACTTGTAGGAAATGCAAGAGACCTCGTTATGATGATGCACTAGGTCCATAGCTCGAATTTGTGTATGTTCTCAAATGCGCTTGTCGAGTGCTCATTAAGAAAGTTTCTATACAAGTTTCTGAACAACTCCTTAAGAAAAGTTCTCCAAAAGTTCCCTATGAAAGAATCCTTTGAAGCATCTGGTCGTCACAAACGTTTTGAATACTTGTGGAGACAAACGGACTCAGATGAGTCGATATCCATGTTTCAGCTTAACATCACAAAACTGATTCCGAACGACGCTATGTATAGTTCTTGTGTAGTTGCACTCGATTTTTACCATTATACTTCACTAAACATCTCCATATGAGATCCAATTACTAGTAGGGAAATGCAAGAGACCTCGGTTATGATGATGCACTAGGTCCATAGCTGGTACATTGTGTATGTTCTCAAATGCGCTTGTCGAGTGCTCATTAAGAAAGTTTCTATACAAGTTTCTCGAACGAACTCCTTAAGAAAAGTTCTCCAAAAGTTCCCTATGAAAGAATCCTTTGAAGCATATGGTCGTCACAAACGCTTTTGACTACTTGTGGAGACAAATGGACTCAGATGAGACAGATATCCATGTTTCAGCTTAACACTCAAGAAAACTGATTCCGAACTACGCTACATGCTAGTTCTTGTGTAGTTGCACTCGATTTTTACCATTCTACTTCACTAAACATCTCCATATGAGATCCAATTACTTGTAGGAAATGCAAGAGACCTCGGTTATGATGATGCACTAGGTCCATAGCTGGACTTTGTGTATGTTCTCAAATGCGCTTGTCGAGTGCTCATTAAGAAAGTTTCTATAAAGTTTCTGAACGAACTCCTTTAGAAAAGTTCTCAAAAAGTTCCCTATGAAAGAATCCTTTGAATCATCTGGTCGTCACAAACGTTTTGACTACTTGTGGAGCCAAAACGGACTCCGTATGAGTCATATATCCATGTTTCAGTTAACACTTTGCAAAACTGATTCCGAATGACAGTTACAGACTAGTTCTTGCGTAGTTGCACTCGTTTTTTCAATTCTAGTTCACTAAATATATCCATATGAGATCCAATTACTTCTAGGGAAATGCAAGAAACCTCGGTTATGATGATGCACTAGGTCCATAGCTGAGACTTTGTGTATGTTCTCGAAATGTGTTTGTCGAGTGCTCATTAAGAAAGTTTCCATACAAGTTTCTGATAGAGCTCCTTAAGAAAAGTTCTCCAAAAGTTCCCTATGAAAGAATACTTTGAAGAATCTTGTCTTCGCAAATGTTTTGACTACCTGTGGAGCCAAAACGGACTATGTATGAGTCAGATATCCATGTTTCAGTTAACACTGCGCAAAATTGATTCCGAAGACAGTTACAGACTAGTTCTTGTGTAGTTGCACTCGATTTTTTCCATTCTACTTCACAAAATATCTCCATATGAGATCCAATTACTTCTAGAGAAATGCAAGATACCTCCGTTATGATGATGCACTAGGTCCATAGCTGAGACTTTGTGTATGTTCTCAAATGTGTTTGTCGAGTGCTCATTAAGAAAGTTTCCATACAAGTTTATGAACTAACTCCTTAAGAAAAGTTCTCCAAAAGTTCCCTATGAAAGAATAATTTGAAGAATCTGGTTTCACAAACGTTTTGACTACTTGTGGAGCCAAACGGACTTTGTATGAGTCGATATCCATGTTTCAGCTTAACACTCAAGCAAAATTGATTTCAAGACAGCTATGCACTAGTTCTTGTGTAGTTGCACTCGATTTTTTCCATTCTACTTCACTAAACATCTCCATATGAGATCCAATTACTTGTAGGAAATACAAGAGACCTCGTTATGATGATGCACTAGGTCCATAGCTCGAATTTGTGTATGTTCTCGAAATGCGCTTGTCGAGTGCTCATTAAGAAAGTTTCTATACAAGTTTCAATGAACTCCTTAAGAAAAGTTCTCCAAAAGTTCCCTATGAAAGAATCTTTGAAGTATATGGTCGTCACAAACGTTTTGACTACTTGTGGAGACAAACGGACTCAGATGAGTCGATATCCATGTTTCAGCTTAACACTGCAAAACCGATTCCAACGACGCCATGTACTAGTTCTTATGTAGTTGCACTCGATTTTTTCCATTCTACTTCACTAAATATCTCCATATGAGATCCAATTACTTGTAGAGAAATGCAAGGGAGCTCGGTTATGACGATGCACTAGGTCCAAAGCTGGGACTTTATGTATGTTCTCGAAAGGCGTTTGGAGTGCTCGTTAAGAAAGTTTCTATACAAGTTTCTGAACGAACTCCTTAAGGAAAGTTCTCCAAAAGTTCCCTATGAAAGATTCCTTTGGACCATCTGGTAGTCATAAATGTTTTGACTACTTGTGGAGCCAAAACAGACTCTCTATGAGTCAGATATCCATGTTTCAGTTAACACTGCGCAAAACTGATTCCGGACGACAGTTACACACTAGTTCTTGTGTAGTTGCACTCGATTTTTTCCATTCTACTTCACTAAACATCTAAGTATGAGATCCAATTACTTGGAGGGAAATGCAAGAGACCTCGGTTATGATGATGCACTAGGTCCATAGCTGGGACTTTGTGTATGTTCTCGAAATGCGTTTGTCGAGTGCTCATTAAGAAAGTTTCTATACAAGTTTCTGAGCGAACTCCTTAAGAAAAGTTATCCAAAAGTTCCCTATGAAAGAATCCTTTGAAGCATCAGGTCGTCACAAACGTTTTGACTAATTGTGAAGCAAAAATTGACTCGGTATGAGTCAGATATCCATGTTTCAGTTAACACCGCACAAAACTGATTCCAAACGACAGTTACAGACTAGTTCTTGTGTAGTTGCACTAGATTTTTTCCATTCTACTTCACTAAACATCTCCATATGATATCCAATTACTTGTAGGGAAATGCAAGAGACGTCGGTTATGATGATGCACTAGGTCCATAGCTGGGACTTTGTGTATGTTCTCGAAATGCGTTTGTCGAGTGCTCATTAAGAAAGTTTCTATAAAAGTTTCTGAACGAACTCCTTAAGAAAAGTTCTCCAAAAGTTCCCTATGAAAGAATACTTTGAAGAATCTGGTCGTCACAAATGTTTTATCTACTTGTGGAGCCAAAACGGACTCGGTATGAGTCAGATATCCATGTTTCAGTTAACACTGCGCAAAACTGATTCCGAATTACAGTTACAGGCTAGTTCATGTGTAGTTGCATTCGCATTTTTCCATTCTACTTCACTAAACATCGCCATATGATATCTAATTACTTGTAGGGAAATGCAAGAGACCTCGGTTATGATGATGCACTAGGTCCATAGCTGGGACTTAATGTATGTTCTCGAAATGTGTTTGTCGAGTGCTCATTTTGAAAGTTTCTATACAAGTTCTGAACCAACTCTTAAGAAAAGTTCTCCAAAAGTTCCCTATGAAAGATTCCTTTGAAGCATCTGGTCCTCCCAAATGTTTGACTACTTGTGGAGCCAAACAGACTCAGATGAGTTAGATATCCATGTTCAGCTAACACATCAAGCAAAACTGATTCCTATTTACGCTATGCACTAGTTCTTGTGTAGTTGCACTCGATATTTTCCATTCTACTTCTGTAAACATATCGATATGAGATCCAATTACTTGTAGGGAAATACAAGACACCTCGGTTATGATGATGCACTAGGCCCATAGCTGGGACTTTGTGTATGTTCTCAAAATGCGTTTGTTCATTGCTCATTAAGAAAGTTTCTATACAAGTTTCTGAACGAACTCCTTAACAACAGTTGTCCAAAAGTTCCATATGAAAGAATCCTTTGTAGCATCTCGTCGTCACAAACGTTTTGACTACTTGTGGAGCCAAAACGGAAGTATGAGTCAGATATCCATATTTCAGTTAACACTGCGCAAAACTGATTCCGAAGACAGTTACAAACAAGTTCCTGTGTAGTTGCACTCAATTTTTTCCATTCTACTTCACTAAACTTATCCATATGAGATCCAATTACTTGTAATTAAATGCAAGAGACGTCGGTTATGATGATGCACTAGGTCCATAGCTAGGACTTTGTGTATGTTCTCGAAATGCGTTTGTCGAGTGCTCATTAAGAAAGTTTCTATACAAGTTTCTGAAAGAACTCCTTAAGAAAAGTTCTCCAAAAGTACCCTATGAAAGATTCCCTTGAAGCATCTGGTCATCACAAATGTTTTGACTACTTGTGGAGCCAAAACGGACTCCGTATGAGTCCTATATCCATGTTTCAGCTTAACATCACAAAAATTGATTCCGAACTACGCTATGCACTAGTTCTTGTGTAGTTGCACTCGATTTTTTCCATTCTACTTCACTAAACTTCTCCATATGAGATCCAATTACTTGTAGGAAATGCAAGAGACCTCGGTTATGATGATGCACTAGGTCCATTGGTGGACTTTGTGTATGTTCTCGAAATGCGCTTGTCGAGTGCTCATTAAGAAAGTTTCTATACAAGTTCGAACGGACTCTTAAGAAAATTTCTCCAAAAGTTCCCTATGAAAGAATCCTTTGAAGCATCTAGTCGTCACCAACATTTCGACTACTTTTGGAGCCAAACGGACTCAGTATGAGTCGATATCCATGTTTCAGCTTAACACTACACAAAATTGATTCCAACAACAGCTATGCATCAGTTCTTGTGTAGTTGCACTCGATTTTTCCATTCTACTTCACTAAACATCTCCATATGAGATCTAATTACTTGTAGGTAAATGCAAGAGACCTCGGTTATGATGATGCACTAGGTCCATAGCTGGGACTTTGTGTATGTTCGAAATGTGTTTGTCGAGTGCTCATTAAGAAAGTTTCTATACAAGTTTCGAACTAACTCCTTAATTAAAGTTCTCCAAAAGTTCCCTATGAAAGAATCCTTTGAAGCATCTGGTCATCACAAACGTTTTGACTACTTGTGGAGCCAAACGCATCTGTATGAGTAGATATCCTTGTTTGTTAACACTCACAAGAAAACCGATTCCAACGACGCCATGTACTAGTTCTTGTGTAGTTGCACCATTTTTTTTCCATTCTACTTCACTAAACATCTCCATATGAGATCCAATTACTTGTAGGGAAATAAAAGAGACCTCGGTTATGAAGATGCACTAGGTCCATAGCTGGGACTTTGTGTATGTTCTCGAAATGCGCTTGTCGAGTGCTCATTAAGAAAGTTTCTATACAAGTTTCTGAACTAACTCCTTAAGAAAAGTTATCCAAAAGTTCCTATGAAAGAATCCTTTGAAGCATCTGTCGTCACAAAAGTTTCGACTACTTGTGTAGCCAAACGGCCTCCGATGAGTCGATGTCCATGTTTCAGCTTAACATCACAAGAAAACTGATTCCAACGACGCTATGTATCTAGTTCTTGTGTAGTTGCACTTGATTTTTTCCATTCTACTTCACTAAACATCTCCATATGAGATCCAAATACTTGTAGGGAAATGCAGGAGACCTCGGTCATGATGATGCACTAGGTCCATAGCTGGGACTTTGTGTATGTTCTCTCAAACGCTTGTCGAGTGCTCATTAAGAAAGTTTCTATACAAGTTTCTGAACAAACACCTTAAGAAAAGTTCTCCAAAAGTTCCCTATGATATAATCCTTTGAAGCATCTGGTCGTCACAAACATTTTGACTACTTGTGGAGCCAAATGGACTCAGATGAGTCGATATCCATGTTTCAGCTTAACATTGTGCAAAACTGATTCCGAACGACGCTACATGCACTAGTTCTTGTGTAGTTGCACACCATTTTTCCATTCTACTTCACTAAACATCTCCATATGAGATCCAATTGCTTGTAGGAAATGCAAGAGACCTCGTTATGATTATGCACTAGGTCCATAGCTGACTTTGTGTATGTTCTCAAAATGCGCTTGTCGAGTGCTCATTAAGAAAGTTTCTATACAAGTTTCAAAGAACTCCTTAAGAAAAGTTCTCCAAAGTTCCTTTGAAAGAATGCTTTGAAGCATTTGGTCGTCACAAATGTTTTGACTACTTGTGGAGCCAAACGGACTCAGATGAGTCGATATCCATGTTTCAGCTTAACACTCAAGCAAAACTGATTCAAGGAGAGTTCTAGAGTAGTTCTTGTGTAGTTGCACTCGATTTTTCCATTCTACTTCACTAAACATGTCCATATGAGATCCAATTACTTTTGGGAAATGCAAGAGACCTCGTTATGATTATGCACTAGGTCCATAGCTGGGACTTTGTGTATGTTCTCGAAATGTGTTTGTCAAGTGCTCATTAAGAAAGTTTCTATACAAGTTTCTGAACGAACTCCTTAAGAAAAGTTCTCCAAATGTTCCCTGTGAAAGAATCCTTGGAAGCATCTGGTCTTCATAAACGTTTTGACTACTTGTGCAACCAAAACAGACTCTGTATGACTCAGATATCCATGTTTCAGTTAACACTGCGGAAAACTGATTCCGAACGACAGTTACAGACAAGTTCTTGTGTAGTTGCATTCAATTTTTTCCATTCTACTTCACTAAACATCTCTGAGGGAGTCCCGGATTAGGGGGTGTCCGGATGGCCGGACTACCATCATCGGCCGGACTATCATCGGCCGGACTATCATCATCGGCCGGACTCCAAGACTATGAAGATACAAGATTGAAGACTTCCCCCCGTGTCCGGATGGGACTTTCCTTGGCGTGGAAGGCAAGCTTGGCGATACGGATATGTAGATCTCCTACCATTGTAACCGACTCTATGTAACCCTAGCCCTCTCTGGTGTCTATATAAACCGGATGGCTTTAGTCCGTAGGACAATAATCACAACAACCCTTACAATCATACCATAGGCTAGCTTCTAGGGTTTAGCCTCCTTGATCTCGTGGTAGATCCACTTTGTAAACATCCACAATATCAATATCAATCAAGCAGGACGTAGGGTTTTACCTCCATCAAGAGGGCCCAACCTGGTAAACGCCGGTCCTCGTCTCCTCGTTACCATCCGCCTTAGACGCACGCTCGGGACCCTTACCCGAGATCCGCCGTTTTGACACCGACATTGGTGCTTTCATTGAGAGTTCCTCTCCGCCGCCACCGATAGGAAGGATGCCTCCTCCCGCCTTCAAGGACGGTATTTTCGCCAAAGGAGCCTTTGGCCGCCGCCAAACTATCCGCTAGGTGGTTTTCTTATGACCGCCGTCCGCCATCGCTTCAACAACGACCTCTCAAGTCGCCAAAGCAATCTTCACGCCAGCTCGAATTCGCCGAGCGGCTGGATCCAATAGAGCTCTCGTCTGAAATGAGCTCTTGATCGCATCGCCGCCTCGAGTCGCTACAGCATCACGATCGATTGGGCTTAAACCGATCCGAGAGAAATTAACTTCCCTGTGTCACCCATCACGCTGCAGTGGTAGAGGAACAATGCGCGACGCTTCTCCCAGTATTGAAAACTAGTCATGTCCGGATCCCCAAACCCCATGCCGGATTCCCACGGAGGGACGGGCTTCGATCAAACATCGAACTTAAAGTCGCATCGACTGCACTCATGGACAACGCCCGTAAATCCAAGCTTCCAAAATTGAAACTTCGCCCTCGAGCCTTGAGATGGGTAGGGTTCCCGACTTAGTTCCACCCACCCGCCTGCATATATGCGATCTAACTCTAATTCGCAAGAGCCCGCCGAGACAAGACATCACTATCGGGCCAGATTCTCCCGGTTATGGACAGGATAAAGGATCGCCGAGAGGAAAACGCAATCTCAGCCTTTTCGCAATAATTGCACGGACAAGGAATCCTAAACGCCATAAGTCGCCATGACATTACACGCTTTTGTTGACTTGGAGACCATCGCACAAAAGTACTCACTGCGATGGAGAGCACCTGAAAACCGAAGTAAATTTTGGGATAATCCGTCCCGAATACATCCCTAGTCCGGAACCAAAGGGTGCATCATTATCAAGCACCGGCTGAATACCAAAAACCAAAACCCCCAAAGGGTACGGAACTGCATCGAGGGCTGGCTAAACGGACCTCGCAAAATTCATAGCACGTAGGGCGCCACTCCAACTCATAGCCTTCGAGCATGTTGGATACTACGGTGGCCAAAAGTGGCTAAGAGCTTCTAGCTTCGAATCCCAGCCCAGAACACCAAGACGGTGTTAATATTCTTCGAGACTTTCGTGATCCAATAACATGCGAAAACGACAACTCCGCAACCTTGTCAAGTCTACCAAGTAGCAACAATAAATCCATGGAGCGACACGGCTATTACCTTCAATGCCAAGATTTAACCTAAATTCGAACTTCCCGCACCACCGCATTGGTCCTCAGTCCGATAGTAGATGGCTTTCGCCTTACTAAGGTACTCATGGATGGCGGCAGCGACAAAACCTCATCTATGAGGAAACCTCCAAAAATGGAAATAGATCGAACCGCATTGAGCGAAGCAGCACAACCTTTAGAGGAATAATCCTCACCGGAAGCATGCTGCACAGAAAAATCACGCCGACGAGTGTTCGCTCACGGACAATTACAGGTCCGAGGAGGTCACATTTCAAGTGGCTCCATTCAGCAGCGGATATCATGTTTTATTAGGACGAGAGGCATTCACAATTTTTCAAGTTATACCCCATTATAGGTACATGAAGCTTAAAATGCCCGGTCCCAACGGAATTATCACTCTCGCTAGTGATCCAACATAGCACTCCGCTGAAAATAAGACAGCCGCACTAGCCCTCGAGGCACTATCCCAAGCCCTAGCGGCCGAGGAACTCACCGCTGATGCGCCCCACGGTGAATGTGGACGATGTGATACTTGATAAAAGATCCAAGTCCACCTCTTTTAAACCAGCGGATGAAATAGTCAAATTCCAGGTCCACCTAACGGACTTCATTTAAGACGGCTTCCATCGGGCACAATTGAACCCGGATGTAGACGCCAGACTACGAGAATTCCTTCGAGAATTGGGACATTTTTGCCCGGCACCCTCGGATATGCCCGAATCCCACGCAGATTGGCGTAACATAGCCTAAACATCCTAAAGGATTCAAGCCACCAAACAGCTCTTCGACGATTTTCCAACCCAAAAGATGCAATGGGAGAAGAGCTAGCCAAGCTATTGGAAGCCGGATTCATCATAGACATCAAGCACCGGATTGGCTAGCAAACTTGGTAATGGTACCAAAGAAGGACAAATCCGGCGCCTATGTGTCGATTTCAAAGACCTAAATAAGGCCTGCCCAAAGGATCCTTCCTCCCCTCAAGATCGACCAAATCATCGATGCCACCGCAGGCACGATTCATTGTGCTTCCCGGACGATACCGGCTATCATCAAATCAAGATGGCGAAGCGATCATCGCCGCAACGGCATTCATTACTCCATATGGACCATTCGCTTCAACACGATGCCCTTCGGACTTAAAAACGCCGCGCAATATATCAGCGCATGATTCGTATATGTCCGCTACCCAGATCGGCAAAACAGTAGAGGCATACGAGACGACGAGTCGCCAAACTAAACACGCCGAAACTCTAGTAGACGACTTGAGGCTCACATTTGACAGCCTCAGAGCATATGACATCAAGCTGAACCGAAAATGTGTTTTCGGCGTATCACCGGAAAGTCACTGGGCTTCATCAGATCCGTAGAGGAATTGAAGCAAACCAGCCAAGATCCGAGCTCACACGTATAGATATCCCAAAAGACCTCAAGCAAATACAAAATTGATCGATGCGAGCGGCTCTAAGCCGCTTTATCTCCGCCTCAGGAGAAAAGGCATTACCTCTATCGCCTCCTCAAAGATCAACACTTCGAGTGGACGGATGCTACCACCGCCGACTCAAGAAATAAAGGCCATATTGGCAACAACCGTCCTCGCTGCGCCTAACCCGGGCGAACCAATGTTGTTATACATCGCAGCTACGCATCAAGTTGTAAGCGCAGTATTGCCGTCGAACGAGAAGCGTATGGGCATAAATTGCCTCTTCAAAACCAGATACTACGATCCACCGTGTTAACCCCCGCAAGTCCTGCTACCCGCACTATCGTAAGATAGCATATGCGTGTTCATGGCATCCCGAAGTCTACACTACTTTCAAGAGTGTTCATAACAAGGGCCTCAAGTACCACTTAACGACATTATAAACAACCGCGACGCGAACGGGCAGGATCGCAAATGGGCCATTGAGCTTTACCATTTGATATATCTTACAAACCTCGCGAGCTATAAAGTCCCAAGTTTTGGCTGATTTTGTCGCTGAATGGACCGTCAACTCCCTAAAGAATACGGCACATACTCCAATTGATTATGCACTTCGACGGCTCTAAAATGTTGGCCGGATCGGGGTCAAGGCCAGATTGACATCCCCGACCGGAGACACATCCAATACGTATTTCAGATAATGTACACAGACTCCAACAACGCAGCCGAATACGCAGGCCCTTTTACACGGTCTTCGGATGGCAATTCCATGGGCATTCAACGCCTAGAGGTGCGCGGAATTCAAACTCGCAATATCCCAAATAAACGGAGACTTCGACGCCAAAGATCCAAATGGCAGCATATCGCAACGCTGTCCTAAAAATGTCAGCCCGTTCAAGGACTTGAATTCCATCACGAGCCCGGATAATAACCAAGCAGCCGACGATCGCACGATTGCGCAAAACGCGACGCTGTCCCTCCTAATATCTTCCCCGAATGGCTCTTCAAGCCATCCGCATTTATGGGAAGAGGAGTCCGAACTCGACAAACCGGAACAAGCCGCACTAACCGGGCGATCCGCCGATGACATAACACCTTCGCCCACGACATAATGGCAGTAATTGCCTGCGGATGTAACCATTCTCGCCTACTTGCTTAGGCAGGAGCTTCAAGACCAAAATGAGGCCCGCTGCATTGTTCGCCATCTAAAGCCTACACGGTCTATGAGGGAGAGCTTTATAAGAAAAGCACAACCGAGTCCTTCAAAGGTGTATCTCTCAAGAGTAAGGGCGAAACTCCCCGGCTGAAATTCATGCCGGACTAGGCGGACACCACGCCGCAGCTCGGCCCTTGTAGGAAAGGCATTCCAGCACAGGATTTTATCGCCGACGGCCCGAGCAGATGCTCGTGACTTAGTCCAAAGATGCGCCGGTTGTCGCCTCTTGCTAATCGAGCCATATGCCACCCACCGCCTCAAAACTATACCAATTACCTGGCCGTCATGGTCCTGGGGCTTGACATGGTTGGACCACTTAAAGGGGGAACCCACAAGCAAAGGTACCTATTGGTCATGGTGGATAAATTCACCAAATGGATAGAGGCCAAGCCGCTAAAACGGCAGAGTCCGGACCAGTGATAGACTTTATATCCGGGTAGTACACCGTTATGGTGTCCCCACAAGATCATCACCGATAACGGCACGAACTTCACCGCCGGCGAGGTTAAATCATGGTGCAAAAATATGGGCATCAAGCTCGATTACGCTTCACCTATAATCCTCAAACCAACGGTCAAGTGGAACGAGCAAATGGTCTAATAATGAGCGCATCAAACCTGCATTAGTGCGGTCCTCACAAAATCTGACACGACCGGTAGAGGAGCTCGACCAGACTGGGGCTGCGGACAACGCCTAACCGCATCTACGGATTCACACCACTTTTTATGGTATACGGCGCAGAAGCAGTTTTGCCTCATGACATCATTCATGACTCACCTCGAAAAGCGCATGTACGAAGAAAGAGAAGCCGAGTTGGATTGGCAGGACAGCTTGGACACATTGAGGAAGAGCGCGACGTCGCCAAGGCTCGCTCCGATTCTATCAACAGCAGGCTCAAGATACCAAAGCAGTAGAAGTACGGGCCAAGACTTACAACGCTGGCGAACTGGTTCTACGCCCACGGACAAGAAAAGGACAAGCTTAAGCCCAAATGGAAGGCCCTTCATCATCAATCAAGTCCTGACCGCGGAGCGCATCGCTTACTTAAATGCATCGGATAACCGACTCGAGCCGAACCCATGGAACGAGCCCGCCCCGACGATTCTATGTTTAGCGCCGACTAAGAGTTCGCCCCTTCCCCGCCCAAATTTTTTATTTTCAGCTGCCTTTTGTTTATCTTTTTTCTTCTCAACCCTATTCATCCAAGCCTTAAAGGGCTTTTACCCACGCAACGCTCACAAGACAATTGATGTGCTACCCGCACTCATTATACTTGGGGCTTTTTAGCGTGTTTAATTATACGGGTTTATGCCCAAAGACATGTGTCAAGCCTCCACATGTACCTTTTATTCACCATTATATGCATCGATATGACTTAAGTTTTGGCCAAGCTGGGTTGCTCGCTCCTGTGCTTACCCCTCACGCTCCCGATTGTTCGGCTAGGAGGTAAAGGAGCAACTCAAGATTGTTATCGCTGGTCAGCCGGATGTGTACCTCAGACTGGTGAAGCCGAAAGCTAGCGTTTTAAGGGAATATTCGGTCGGTGACTTAAAAGATGATTTTTATCCACTTATTTATCTGCCCCAGATGTTTTCTGCTTTTTTTCAGTCCGACATGCACTTTAGGGCATGCCACCCCAAATGAAAGGAACCCTTAACGGAACTATTCTCCCGAAGATGTTTCTACTAACCATGTAATATAACATAACTAATTGGGCACTTGTCCGATAAAGCACCGATGACCCCTACGCCTGGTCTCCATGCATACCCCGTTGTTTCATAACCGAGAAGGTATTCGACACACTCCGACTCTAGGGTCCCGAGGTTGAAGCAAAAGGTCGGCAAAGACAAACGATCTACAATCCGCTAGAAGGCATTTTGTATGTCATTTTATAATACATTGTCGATCGACCGATTGTATTCTTCCTCAATTCCGCCTAACAAAGTTGTCTAATTTACAGTCCTGTTAGAAAATTTTGCGCCAACTCCACTTGGTCAGATACTAAACTCACAGGATCTCCTTCCCATCGGGCCCCACAGTCCGACTTCGCCATGTGATTGGGATCCGCCTTCTTGTACCGCTGCCTTTACCATGGCCCAGCCTCCTCGGCACCTTTGCGGCAGTCGAATCTTCCATAAATGGAAGCGCTGTCAGACTCCTCGCAGCTTTCCCGAAGCTCCCCAAGACCCTGGTATGGAGAAGGCTGGCCATAACGCATGGATGACGCCATTATAGCCCGCCGAACTCGCTCGATCAGCTTGCAACAATTCGAAGTTGATCACCCGCTGTTACGGCATCTCTCCGCAGGGCGACTCCGTGAGCATACCTACGCATATATTCTCAAATTGACTTCCTCGCCAACTCTTCTTTTCAAAGGAGTTCGCCAAGCACTTACTATATATGCCACGACGGTTGCTGATTCTCCTTAACGGAGCCCGACAGCTCGCCCAACGCTTTTCAGCTCTTTCTCCAAGCTGGGCATGGGCATCCTGAGCTTGTTCCTTCATGCTGCACCTTATGCAAGACCTCTCGCCGCCTTTAGTTGGCGCAGGTTCTTGCCTGTCCGGATCTTGTCCGCAGCACCTGTGACGCTGCTTTTTAGACTTGGCGCAAAGGCTAAACACTACTTATCCTTCTAAAATAATGCGCTACTGTGAGAGGTCCTTGTGTTTCCTCCCGCGCTGCATAATGCGGCCTCAAGTTGGGCCTTGCACTCTTGCAGCCCCGAGACAGCTGGGTATTCTTCTCGTAAGATCCTCAGATTTCATATGATCCTTAAATCAGTTAATATAACTACTTTAAGTCTCGGGGCCACCGCATATACAACTATTAAAATCTCTTACCCGTATGTCTTTTACATACCGCCTGTGGCTCGTAAACTATCTTGAGCGGCACGAAGGTGCGCCCCTCGTGTTAAAGGCATTCAACGCCGAGGGAGAAGCACGCCACACGAATACTGTCCGGCGCGCCTGTGATTCAGGCACTTCCACCTCGCACTTGGTGGCGATGTCTTTCGGCATCCTCCGTCGAGGAACGTGACGGCTCGCGCTTTGCGCCGCCCCTCCCGACCAAAAGGGAGCCCGTGGGTAGAGGTTGATTGACAACTTCCACGCCCACAGTCCAGCGGACGCTTTTTTCCCTATAAAAGTCATGAGCATTCAAACGCTTCCTAGAACGCTGTTTCAAATACTAAATTGTGAGCTACACCTTTGCGGCGACGCTTCAGTCCGCACCGCCGCCTTCTTCCGCCATCGTCCGAATCGCCCTTGTTGGTCAGCCATCATGGCTCGCTGCTCGCCTTTAGGGCGCCCGCACACAGCGCCATCATATACGGTGGTCGAAATAAGCAAGGAAGGAATGACGGTATCGAGGCTTCGCCGCGACACCGGGAAGCCGGATATAGTCCGGATAGTCCGCCGTGATGGCGACTAAAACGTTGTCCATGCTAAGCTGGGGGAACACCCCGCCGATTAGCTCCACCTTTATGTCCGGATCCTCTTGAGGACGGATCCCGGATCTCTTCGATCCTCGTGCTGCGGAGCCGACTCAGCATTCCTCTGATAGCCGACGCAGCTTCTCGCAGGAAAGAAGAATATAATGTAAGAAACTTAAGTTTCGAAAGGCACGGGTCGGACACGCTGAGTGTTCGCTACCCAAGGTCGGGATTGTTCATGGAAACCCATTTAACAGGTTCGTCCAAAGGAAATCCTCCTTCTCCCCTTATACAGGCCGACAAGATCGCCACCAGATCTTCGGCCGATTCCGCCCTTTGCGCCATGACGGTGGCATCGTTTCTCCCCGCTGAAATCCCACATGGGTGGCCTCAGATTGTAGTGGCTGCACTTCACAGAATGCATGTTGCCATGACTCCAATCATGGTCAACCGGCATGGGCCAAGAACCTTATTCGCCCATCGATAATGGACGCCTTGTCTTCCTCCAATGGGGTTCATGACGCCAACTAAGGCTTTCTTCAGAGGAGCATTGCTGAACTCCGGAGGCCGATCCAATAGGGTCCGCAGCGAGCCGCCTTCTATATAAAACCATTCAAGGCCGCTTCGGGGCGCTTAGGGGTTCCGGATAGATATCCGGTCTCGCAATGCGCCATATTTCGCGCCACCACTTGATATATGACCTCGTGAGAGCGGGTACGAGGCAAAACAACCTCTTCCACAAAGCCAAGTGGGGCTCGACGCCAGAAAAGCTCAAGAAAGAGCTACGAACCTGTAATATGCAGATTGAGGCGGGCGTGAGGTGATGGAGCTGGAGTCCGAGAACTCCGTGGCCCATGGAGGAATGGATGTACAGGAAATCCAAGCCCGCTTATCGATAGGGGACGGCATACCCACTCCCTTTGTTGGGATTAGGTAATCTCCGCTTGCTTCCCACCTTGTAGGTGGCAAGTCTGCCCGAACCGAAGCATGAAGGCCGGAGGGAGATATCCCCAATTTGAGCTTCACCACTGCACAGGCGAGACAGAGCATCTCCTCCAATCTCCCCGCAAAGGGCCGGAGCGAGAAGAGGAGCCGCTGACAAGCCATGATGGAATGGGTTCTTGGTCGAAAGCGCCCGATGAGTATTTATGAGAGGAAGATGGTGATTTGATCTGGATTCTGCCTCCCTTATAGGCAGATTGTTCGCACAACTAGGGGTAAAACATAAAAGACACCCGACTTTTCACATTCGCACGACGCGTGGAAGAAGGCCATTATTGGGCATGGAAGCCGAGATGCACAACATTAATGAGGAAGCCGGACACTATTCGGCAGGTACGTGGAACTTGAAGGAGAACCCGCCTTGCAACGCCGAAGACTACACGCATGCTGAACTTATCATCATTGAAGCCTGGTTCGGGGGCTACTGAGGGAGTCCCGGATTAGGGGGTGTCCGGATGGCCGGACTACCATCATCGGCCGGACTATCATAGGCCGGACTATCATCATCGGCCGGACTCCAAGACTATGAAGATACAAGATTGAAGACTTCCCCCCGTGTCCGGATGGGACTTCCCTTGGCGTGGAAGGCAAGCTTGGCGATACGGATATGTAGATCTCCTACCATTGTAACCGACTTATGTAACCCTAGCCCTCTCCTGTCTATATAAACCGGATGGCTTTAGTCCGAGGACAACAATCACAACAACCCTTACAATCATACCATAGGCTAGCTTCTAGGTTTAGCCTCCTGATCTCGTGGTAGATCCACTCTGTAAACATCCACAATATCAATATCAATCAAGCAGGACGAGGGTTTTACCTCCATCAAGAGGGCCCAACCTGGTAAACATCGTGTCCCTCGCCTCCTGTTACCATCCGCCTAGACGCACAGCCTGGGACCCCACCCGAGATCCGCCGGTTTTGACACCGACAATCTCCATATGAGATCCAGCTTGTAGGAAATGCAAGAGACCTCGTTATGATTATGCACTAGGTCCATAGTGGGACTTTGTGTATGTTCTCAAAATGCGTTTGACAAGTGCTCATTAAGAAAGTTTCTATAGAAGTTTCTGAACGAACTCCTTAATAAAAGTTCTCCAAAACTTCCCTATGAAAGAATCCTTTGAAGCATCTGGTTGTCACAAATGTTTTGACTACTTGTGGAGCGAAAACGGACTCCGTATGAGTCAGATATCCATGATTCAGTTAACATTGCGCAAAACTGATTCCGAACGAGAGTTCTAGAGTAGTTCTTGTGTAGTTGCACTTGATTTTTTCCATTCTACATCACTAAACATCTCCATATGAGATCCAATTACTTGTAGGGAAATGCAAGAGACCTCGGTTATGATGATGCACTAGGTCCATAGCTGGGACTTTGTGTATGTTCTCGAAATGCGTTTGTCGAGTGCTTATTAAGAAAGTTTCTATATAAGTTTCTGAACGGACTCCTTAAGAAAATTTCTCCAAAAGTTACCTATGAAAGAATACTTTGAAGCATCTGGTCGTCACAAACATTTTGACTACTTGTGCAGCCAACGGACTCCGTATGAGTCAGATATCCATGTTTCACTTAACACTGCACAAAACTGATTCCGAACGACAGTTACAGACTAGTTCTTGTGTAGTTGCACTCGATTTTTTCCATCTACTTCACTAAACATATCCATATGAGATCTAATTACTTGTAGGTAAATGCAAGAGACCTCGGTTATGATGATGCACTAGGTCCATAGCTGGGACTGTGTGTACGTTCGAGTGCTCATTAAGAAAGTTTCCATAAAAGTTTCTGAACGAACTCCTTAATTAAAGTTCTCCAAAAGTTCCCTATGAGAGAATCCTTTGAAGCATCTGGTCGTCACAAACGTTTTGACTACTTGTGGAGCCAAAACATACTCCGTATAAGTCAGATATCCATGTTTCAAATAACACTGCACAAAACTGATTCCGAACGACAGTTACAGACTAGTTCTTCTGTAGTTGCACTCGATTTTTTTCCATTCTACTTCACTAAACATCTCCATATGAGATCCAATTACTTGTAGGGAAATGCAAGAGACCTCGGTTATGATGATGCACTAGGTCCATAGCTGGGACTTTGTGTATGTTCTCGAAATGCGTTTGTCGAGTGCTCATTAAGAAAGTTTCTATACAAGTTTCTGAACGAACTCCTTAAAAATAGTTCTCCAAAATTTCCCTATGAAAGAATCCTTTGAAGCATCTGGTCGTCACAAACGTTTTGACTACTTGTGGAGCCAAACGGACTCCAGATGAGTCGATATCCATGTTTCGCTTAACACAACAAAATTGATTCCAACGACGCTATGCACTAGTTCTTGTGTAGTTGCACTCAATTTTTTCCATTCTACTTCACTAAACATCTCCATATGAGATCCAAATACTTGTAGGGAAATGCAGGAGACCTCGGTCATGATGATGCACTAAGTCCATAGCTGGGACTTTGTGTATGTTCTCGAAACGCGTTTGTCGATTGCTAATTAAGAAAGTTTCTATACAAGTTTCTGAACGAACTCCTGAAGAAAAGTTCTCCAAAAGTTCCCTATGAAAGAATCCTTTGAAGCATCTGGTCGTCACAAAACATTTTGACTACTTGTGGAGCCAAAACGGACTCCGTATGAGTCAGATATCCATGTTCCAGTTAACACTGTGCAAAACTGATTCCGAACGACAATTACAGACTAGTTCTTGTGTAGTTGCACTCGATTTTTTCCATTCTACTTCACTAAACATCTCCATATGAGATCCAGTTGCTTGTAGGGAAATGCAAGAGACCTCGGTTATGATTATGCACTAGGTCCATAGCTGGGACTTTGTGTATGTTCTCAAAATGCGTTTGTCGAGTGCTCATTAAGAAAGTTTCTATACAAGTTTCTAAACGAACTCTTTAAGAATAGTTCTCCAAAAGTTCCCTATGAAAGAATCCTTTGAAGCATCTGGTCGTCACAAATGGTTTGACTACTTGTGGAGCAAAAACGGACTCCGTATGAGTCAGATATCCATGTTTCAGTTAACACTGCGCAAAACTGATTCCGAACGAGAGTTCTAGAGTAGTTCTTGTGTAGTTGCACTCGATTTTTTCCATTCTACTTCACTAAACATGTCCATATGAGATCCATTTACTTGTAGGGAAATGCAAGAGACCTCGGTTATGATTATGCACTAGGTCCATAGTGGACTTTGTGTATGTTCTCAAATGCGTTTGTCAAGTGCTTATTAAGAAAGTTTCTATACAAGTTTCTGAACGAACTCCTTAAGAAAAGTTCTCCAAACGATCCCTATGAAAGAATCCTTGGAAGCATCTGGTTGTCACAAACGTTTTGACTACTTGTGCAGCCAAACGGACTCAGATGAGTCAGATATCCATGTTTCAGCTTAACATCAAGAAAACTGATTCCAAACGACGCTATAGACTAGTTCTTGTGTAGTTGCACTTGATTTTTCCATTCTACTTCACTTAACATCTCCATATGAGATCCAATTATTTTAGGAAATGCAAGAGACCTCGGTTATGATTATGCACTAGGTCCATAGCTGGACTTTGTGTATGTTCTCAAATGCTTGTCGAGTGCTCATTAAGAAAGTTTCTATACAAGTTTCTGAACGAACTCCTTAAGAAAAGTTCTACAAAAGTTACCTATGAAAGAATCTTTGAAGCATCTGGTCGTCACAAATGTTTTGACTACTTATGAGCCAAACAGACCAGATGAGTCGATATCCATGTTTCATTTAACACTCACGCAAAACTGATTCCAACCGACAGCCATGCACTAATTCTTGTGTAGTTGCACCGATTTTATCCATTCTACTTCACTAAACATTTCCATATGAGATCCAATTACTTGTAGGAAATGCAAGAGACCTCTCATTATGATGATGCACTAGGTCCATAGTGGGACTTTGTGTATGTTCTCAAATGCGTTTGTTTAGTGCTCATTAAGAAATTTTTTATACAAGTTTCTGAACGAACTTCTTAAGGAAAGTTCTCCAAAACTTCCCTATGAAAGAATCCTTTGAAGCATCTGGTCGTCACAAACATTTTGACTACTTGTGGAGCCAAAACGGACTCCGTATGAGACAGATATCCATGTTTCAAATAACACTACACAAAACTGATTCCGAACGACAGTTACAGACTAGTTCTTGTGTAGTTGCACTCGATTTTTTCCATTCTACTTCAATAAACATCTTCATATGAGATCCAATTACTTGTAGGTAAATGCAAGAGACATCGGTTATGATGATGCACTAGGTCCATAGCTGGGACTTTGTGTATGTTATGGAAATGCGTTTGTCGAGTGCTCATTAAGAAAGTTTCTATACAAGTTTCTGAACGAACTCCTTAAGAAAAGTTCTCCAAAAGTTCCCTATGAAATAATCCTTTGAAGCATCTGGTCGTCACAAACGTTTTGACTACTTGTGGAGCCAAAACGGACTCCATATGAGTCAGATATCCATGTTTCAGTTAACACTACGCAAAACTGATTACGAACGACAGTTATAGACTAGTTCTTGTGTAGTTGCACTCGACTTTTTCATTCTACTTCACTTAAAATCTCCATATGAGATCCAATTACTTGTATGTAAATGCAAGAGACCTCGGTTATGATGATGCACTAGGTCCATAGCTGGGACTTTGTGTATTTTCTCGAAATGCGTTTGTCGAGTGCTCATTAAGAAAGTTTCTATACAAGTTTCGAACTAACTCCTCAAGATAAAGATCTTCAAATTTTTCCATTTCCCTATGAAAGAATCCTTTGAAGCATCTGGTCGTCACAAACGTTTTGACTACTTGTGGAGCCAAAACGGACTCCGTATGAGTCAGATATCCATGTTTCAGTTAACACTACGCAAAACTGATTCCGAACGGCAGTTACAGACTAGTTCTTGCGTAGTTACACTCGATTTTTTCCATTCTACATCACTAAACATCTCCATATGAGATCCAGTTACCTGTAGGGAAATACAAGAGACCACCGTTAAGATTATGCACTAAGTCCATAGCTGGGACTTTGTGTATGTTCTCGAAACGCGTTTGTCGAGTGCTCATTAAGAAAGTTTCTATAAAAGTTTCTGAACAAACTCCTTAAGAAAAGTTCTTCAAAATTTCCCTATGAAAGAATCCTTTGTAGCATATGGTCGTCACAAATGCTTTGACTACTTGTGGTGCCAAAACGGACTCCGTATGAGTCAGATATCCATGTTTCAGTTAACACTACGCAAAACTGATTCCGAACGACAATTATAGACTAATTCGTGTGTAGTTGCACTCAATTTTTTCCATTCTACTTAACTAAACATCTCCATATGAGATCCAATTAATTGTAGGGAAATTCAAGAGACCTCGGTTATGATGATGCACTAGGTCCATAGCTGGGACTTTGTGTATGTTCTCGAAATGCGCTTGTCGAGTGCTCATTAAGAAAGTTTCTATACAAGTTTCTTAACGAACTCCTTAAAAGTTCCTATGAAAGAATCCTTTGAAGCATCCGGTCGTCACAAACATTTTGACTTGTGGAGCCAAACTCAGTATCCCGCACAAAAACCGAGAAAGATGCTATTAGTTCTTGTGTAGTTGCACTGATTTTTTCCATTCTACTTCACAAACATTCCATTGAGATCCAATTACTTGGGAAATGCAAGAGACCTCGGTTATGATGATGCACTAAGTCCATAGCTGGGACTTTGTGTATGTTCTCAAATGCGCTTGTCGAGTGCTCATTAAGAAAGTTTCTATACAAGTTTCTGAATGAACTCCTTAAGAAAAGTTCTCCAAAAGTTCCCTATGAAAGAATCCTTTGAAGCATCTGGTCGCACAAATGTTTTGACTACTTATGA
The DNA here is from genome assembly GCA_021605205.1 of Aegilops longissima. Taxonomy (NCBI): domain Eukaryota; kingdom Viridiplantae; phylum Streptophyta; class Magnoliopsida; order Poales; family Poaceae; genus Aegilops; species Aegilops longissima. Next base: position 55,129 of record JAHIAM010003427.1, on the reverse strand, counting down.
GCCAAACGACCTCAGATGAGTCGATATCCAACGACTAGTTCTTGTGTAGTTGCACTCGATTTTTTCCATTCTACTTCACTAAACATCTCCATATGAGATCCAATTACTTTTAGGGAAATGCAAGAGACCTCGGTTATGATGATGCACTAAGTCCATAGCTGGACTTTGTGTATGTTCTCAAATGCGCTTGTCGAGTGCTCATTAAGAAAGTTTCTATACAAGTTTCTGAATGAAGTCCTTAAGAAAAGTTCTCCAAAAGTTCCCTATGAAAGAATCCTTTGAAGCATCTGGTCGTCACAAATGTTTTGACTACTTATGGAGCCAAAACGGACTCAGTATGAGTCGATATCCATGTTTCAGCTTAACATTGCAAAACTGATTCCAACGATGCTATGATTAGTTCTTGTGTAGTTGCACTTGATTTTTTCCATTCTACTTCACAAAACATATCCATATGAGATCCAATTATTTGTAGGAAATGCAAGAGACCTCGTTATGATGATGCACTAGGTCCATAGCTGAGACTTTGTGTATGTTCTCAAATGTGTTTGTCGAGTGCTCATTAAGAAAGCTTCCATACAAGTTTCTGAACGAACTCCTTAAAGAAAGTTCTCCAAAAGTTCCCTATGATAGAATACTTTGAAGAATCTGGTCTTCACAAACATTTTGACTACTTGTGGAGCCAAAACGGAGTCCGTATGAGTCAGATATCTATGTTTCAGTTAACACTACGCAAAACTGATTCCGAACGACAGTTATAGACTAATTCGTGTGTAGTTGCACTCAATTTTTTCCATTCTACTTAACTAAACATCTCCATATGAGATCCAATTAATTGTAGGGAAATGCAAGAGACCTGGGTTATGATTATGCACTAGGTCCATAGCTGGGACTTTGTGTATGTTCTCGAAATGCGTTTGTCGAGTGCTCATTAAGAAAGTTTCTATACAAGTTTCTGAACGAACTCCTTAAGAAAAGTTCTCCAAAAGTTCCCTATGAAAGAATCCTTTGAAGCATCTGGTCGTCACAAACGTTTTGACAACTTGTGGAGCCAAAACGGACTCCATATGAGTCAGATATCCATGTTTCAGTTAACACTATGCAAAACTGATTACGAACGACAGTTATAGACTAGTTCTTGTGTAGTTGCACTCGACTTTTTCATTCTACTTCACTTAAAATCTCCATATGAGATCCAATTACTTGTATGTAAATGCAAGAGACCTCGGTTATGATGATGCACTAGGTCCATAGCTGGGACTTTGTGTATTTTCTCGAAATGCGTTTGTCGAGTGCTCATTAAGAAAGTTTCTATACAAGTTTCGAACTAACTCCCAAGAAAAGTTCTCCAAAATTTCCCTATGAAAGAATCCTTTGAAGCATCTGGTCGTCACAAACGTTTTGACTACTTGTGGAGCCAAAACGGACTCCGTATGAGTCAGATATCCATGTTTCAGTTAACACTACGCAAAACTGATTCCGAACGGCAGTTACAGACTAGTTCTTGCGTAGTTACACTCGATTTTTTCCATTCTACATCACTAAACATCTCCATATGAGATCCAGTTACCTGTAGGGAAATGCAAGAGACCACGGTTATGATTATGCACTAGGTGCATAGCTGGGACTTTGTGTATGTTCTCGAAACGCGTTTGTCGAGTGCTCATTAAGAAAGTTTCTATAAAAGTTTCTAAACGAACTCCTTAAGAAAAGTTCTTCAAAATTTCCCTATGAAAGAATCCTTTGTAGCATATGGTCGTCACAAATGCTTTGACTACTTGTGGAGCCAAAACGGACTCCGTATGAGTCAGATATCCATGTTTCAGTTAACACTACGCAAAACTGATTCCGAACGACAATTATAGACTAATTCGTGTGTAGTTGCACTCAATTTTTTCCATTCTACTTAACTAAACATCTCCATATGAGATCCAATTATTTGTAGGGAAATTCAAGAGACCTCGGTTATGATGATGCACTAGGTCCATAGCTGGGACTTTGTGTATGTTCTCGAAATGCGTTTGTCGAGTGCTCATTAAGAAAGTTTCTATACAAGTTTCTTAACGAACTCCTTAAGAAAAGTTCTCCAAAAGTTCCCTATGAAAGAATCCTTTGAAGCATCCGGTCGTCACAAACATTTTGACAACTTGTGGAGCCAAAACGGACTCAGATGAGTCGATATTCATGTTTATTAACATCAAGACAAAACCGAGTCCGAACGATGCTACATGCACTAGTTCTTGTGTAGTTGCACTCGATTTTTTCCATTCTACTTCACTAAACATCTCCATATGAGATCCAATTACTTTTAGGGAAATGCAAGAGACCTCGGTTATGATGATGCACTAAGTCCATAGCTGGGACTTTGTGTATGTTCTCGAAACGCGTTTGTCAAGTGCTCATTAAGAAAGTTTCTATACAAGTTTCTGAATGAAGTCCTTAAGAAAAGTTCTCCAACAGTTCCCTATGAAAGAATCCTTTGAAGCATCTGGTCATCACAAATGTTTTGACTACTTATGGAGCCAAACGGACCTCAGATGAGTCGATATCCATGTTTCAGCTTAACATTGCAAAAACTGATTCCAACGACGCTACTGCACTAGTTCTTGTGTAGTCGCACTTGATTTTTTCCATTCTACTGCACAAAACATATCCATATGAGATCCAATTATTTGTAGGGAAATGCAAAGAGACCTCGGTTATGATGATGCACTAGGTCCATAGCTGAGACTTTGTGTATGTTCTCGAAATGTGTTTGTCGAGTGCTCATTAAGAAAGCTTCCATACAAGTTTCTGAACGAACTCCTTAAAGAAAGTTCTCCAAAAGTTCCCTATGATAGAATACTTTGAAGAATCTGGTCTTCACAAACATTTTGACTACTTGTGGAGCCAAAACGGACTCCGTATGAGTCAGATATCTATGTTTCAGTTAACACTACGCAAAACTGATTCCGAACGACAGTTATAGACTAATTCGTGTGTAGTTGCACTCAATTTTTTCCATTCTACTTAACTAAACATCTCCATATGAGATCCAATTAATTGTAGGGAAATGCAAGAGACCTCGGTTATGATGATGCACTAGGTCCATAGCTGGGACTTTGTGTATGTTCTCGAAACGCGTTTGTCGAGTGCTCATTAAGAAAGTTTCTATACAAGTTTCTGAACGAACTCCTTAAGAAAAGTTCTCCAAAAGTTCCCTATGAAAGAATCATTTGAAGCATCTGGTCGTCACAAATGTTTTGAGTACTTGTGCATCCAAAATGGACTCCGTATGAGTCAGATATCCATGTTTCAGTTAACACTGCACAAAACTGATTCCGAACGACGGTTATAGACTAGTCATTGTGTAGTTGCACTCAATTTTTTCCGTTCTACTTCACTAAACATCTCCATATGAGATCCAATTTCTTGTAGGGAAATGCAAGAGACCTCGGTTCTGAACGAACTCCTTATGAAAAAAGTTCTCCAAACGTTTCCCTATGAAAGAATCCTTGAAAGCATCTGAAGCATCGTCACAAACGCTTTTGACTACTTGGGAGCCAAACGGACTCAGATGAGTCGATATCCATGTTTCAGCTTAACATCACGCAAAACTGATTCGAACGACGCTATGACTCAGTTCTTGTGTAGTTGCACTTGATTTTTTCCATTCTACTTCACTAAACATCTCCATATGAGATCCAATTACTTGTAGGGAAATGCAAGAGACCTCGGTTATGATTATGCACTAGGTCCATAGCTGGGACTTTGTGTATGTTCTCGAAATGCGTTTGTCGAGTGCTCATTAAGAAAGTTTCTATAGAAGTTTCTGAACGAACTCCTTAAGAAAAGTTCTCCAAAAGTTCCCTATGAAAGAATCCTTTGAAGCATCTGGTCGTCACAAATGTTTTGACTACTTGTGGAGCCAAAACAGACTCCGTATGAGTCAGATATCCATGTTTCATTTAACACTACGCAAAACTGATTCCGAACGACAGTTACAGACTAATTCTTGTGTAGTTGCACTCGATTTTTTCCATACTACTTCACTAAACATCTCCATATGAGATCCAATTACTTGTAGGGAAATGCAAGAGACCTCAGTTATGATGATGCACTAGGTCCATATCTGGGACTTTGTGTATGTTCTCGGAATGCGTTTGTCGAGTGCTCATTAAATTTTTTTCTATACAAGTTTCTGAACGAACTCCTTAAGGAAAGTTCCCTATGAAAGAATCCTTTGAAGCATCTGGTCGTCACAAATGTTTTGACTACTTGTGGAGCCAAAACGGACTCCGTATGAGTCAGATATCCATGTTTCAGTTAACACTACGCGAAACTGATTCCAAACGACAGTTATAGAGTAGTTCTTGTGTAGTTGCAATCGATTTTTTCCATTCTACTTCACTAAACATCTCCATATGAGATCCAATTACTTCTAGGGAAATGCAAGAGACATCGGTTATGATGATGCACTAGGTCCATAGCTGAGACTTTGTGTATGTTCTCGGAATGCGTTTGTCGAGTGCTCATTAAAATTTTTTCTATACAAGTTTCTCAACGAACTCCTTAAGGAAAGTTCCCTATGAAAGAATCCTTTGAAGCATCTGGTCGTCACAAACGTTTCAGTTAACACTGCGCGAAACTGATTCCGAACGACAGTTACAGAGTAGTTCTTGTGTAGTTGCAATCGATTTTTTCCATTCTACTTCACTAAACATCTCCATATGAGATCCAATTACTTCTAGGGAAATGCAAGAGACATCGGTTATGATGATGCACTAGGTCCATAGCTGGTACTTTGTGTATGTTCTGGAAATGCGTTTGTCGAGTGCTCATTAAGAAAGTTTCTATTCAAGTTTCTGAACGAACTCCTTAAGAAAAGTTCTCCAAAAGTTCCCTATGTAAGAATCCTCTGAAGCATCTGGTCGTCACAAACGTTTTGAATACTTGTGGAGCCAAAACGGACTCCATATGAGTCAGATATCCATGTTTCAGCTTAACACTCAAGAAAACCGATTCGAACTACGCTATAGACTAGTTCTTGTGTAGTTGCACTCGACTTTTTCCATTCTACTTCACTTAAAATCTCCATATGAGATCCAATTACTTGTATGTAAATGCAAGAGACCTCGGTTATGATGATGCACTAGGTCCTTAGCTGGGACTTTGTGTATGTTCTCGAAATGCGTTTGTCGAGTGCTCATTAATAAAGTTTCTATACAAGTTTCTCAACGAACTCCTTAAGAAAAGTTCTCCAAAAGTTCCCTATGAAAGAATCCTTTGAAGCATCTGGTCGTCACAAATGTTTTGACTACTTGTGGAGCCAAAACGAACTCCGTATGAGTCAGATATCCATGTTTCATTTAACATCACAAAAACTGATTCTCGAACGACGCTATGTACTAATTCTTGTGTAGTTGCACTCAATTTTTTCCATACTACCTCACTAAACATCTCCATATGAGATCCAATTACTTGTAGGGAAATGCAAGAGACCTTAGTTATGATGATGCACTAGGTCCATAGCTGGGACTTTGTGTATGTTCTCGAAATGCGTTTGTCGAGTGCTCATTAAGAATGTTTCTATACAAGTTTCTGAACGAACTCCTTAAGGAAAGTTCTCCAAAAGTTCCCTATGAAAGAATCCTTTGAAGCATCTGGTCGTCAGAAACATTTTGACTACTTGTTGAGCAAAAACGGACTCCGTATGAGTCAGATATCCATGTTTCAAATAACACTCCACAAAACTGATTCCGAACGACAGTTACAGACTAGTTCTTGTGTAGTTGCACTCGATTTTTTCCATTCTACTTCACTAAACATATCCAAATGAGATCCAATTACTTGTAGGTAAATGCAAGAGACCTCGATTATGATGATGCACTAGGTCCATAGCCGGGACTTTGTGTATGTTCTGTAAATGCATTTGTCGAGTGCTCATGAAGAAAGTTTCTTTACAAGTTTCTGAATGAACTCCTTAAGAAAAGTTCTCCAAAAGTTCCCTATGAAAGAATCCTTTGAAGCATCTGGTCGTCACAAACGTTTTGACTACTTGGGCAGCCAAAACGGACTCCATATGACTCCGATATCCATGTTTCAGCTTAACATCACAAAAACTGATTCCGAACAACAAGCTGAGACTAGTTCTTGTGTAGTTGCACTTGATTTTTTCCATTCTACTTCACTAAACATCTCCATATGAGATCCAATTACTTGTAGGGAAATGCAAGAGACCTCGGTTATGATTATGCACTAGGTCCATAGCTGGGACTTTGTGTATGTTCCCGAAATACATTTGTCGAGTGCTCATTAAGAAAGTTTGTATACAAGTTTCTGAAAGAACTCCTTAAAAAATTCTCCAAAAGTTCCCTACGAAAGAATCCTTTGAAGCATCTGGTCGTCACAAACATTTTGACTACTTGTGGAGCCAAAACGGACTCCGTATGAGTCAGATATCCATGTTTCAGCTTAACACATGCAAAACTGATTCCAAACGACGCTATAGAGTAGTTCTTGTGTAGTTGCACTTGATTTTTCCATTTTACTTCACTAAACATATCCATATGATATCCAACTACTTGTAGGGAAATACAAGAGACCTCGGTTATGATGATGAACTAGGTCCATAGCTGGGACTTTGTGTATGTTCTCGAAATGCGTTTGTCGAGTGGTCATTAAGAAAGTTTCTATACAAGTTTCTGAAAGAACTCCTTAAAAAAATTCTCCGAAAGTTCCCTATGAAAGAACCCTTTGAAGCATCTGGTCGTCACAAACATTTTGACTACTTGTGGAGCCAAAACGGACTCCGTATGAGTCAGATATCCATGTTTCAATTAACATCACAAAACTGATTCCAACGACATGCTATGCACTAGTTCTTGTGTAGTTGCACTCGATTTTTTCCATTCTACTTCACTAAAAATCTCCATATGAGATCCAATTACTTGTAGGTAAATGCAAGAGACCTCGGTTATGATTATGCACTAGGTCCATAGCTAGGACTTTGTGTATGTTATCAAAATGCGTTTGTCGAGTGCTCATTAAAAAGTTTCTCTACAAGTTTCTGAACGAACTCCTTAAGAAAAGTTCTCCAAAAGTTCCCTACGAAAGAATCCTTTGAAGCATCTGGTCGTCACAAACGTTTTGACTACTTGTGGGGCCAAAACGGACTCCGTATGAGTCAGATATCCGTGTTTCAGTTAACACTACGCAAACTGATTCCGTACGATAGTTACAAACTAGTTCTTGCGTAGTTGCACTCGATTTTTTCCATTCTACATCACTAAACATCTCCATATGAGATCCAGTTACCTGTAGGGAAATGTAAGAAACCACGATTATGATTATGCACTAGGTCCATAGCTGAGACTTTGTGTATGTTCTCGAAACGCGTTTGTCGAGTGCTCATTAAGAAAGTTTCTATACAAGTCTCTGATGGAACTCCTTGAGAAAAGTTCTTCAAAACTTCCCTATGAAAAAAATCCTTTGAAGCATCTGGTCGTCACAAATGCTTTGACTACTTGTGGAGCCAAAACGGACTCCGTATGAGACAGATATCCATGTTTCAGTTAACACTGCGCAAAACTGATTCCGAACGACAGTTATAGACTAATTCGTGTGTAGTTGCACTCAATTTTTTCCATTCTACTTAACTAAATATCTCCATATGAGATCCAAATAATTGTAGGGAAATTCAAGAGACCTCGGTTATGATGATGCACTAGGTCCATAGCTGGGACTTTGTGTATGTTCTCGAAATGCGTTTGTCGAGTGCTCATTAAGAAAGTTTCTATACAAGTTTCTTAACGAACTCCTTAAGAAAAGTTCTCCAAAAGTTCCCTATGAAAGAATCCTTTGAAGCATCCGGTCGTCACAAACATTTTGACAACTTGTGGAGCCTAAACGGACTCCGTATGAGTCAGATATTCATGTTTATGCTAACACTGCACAAAACTGAGTCCGAACGACAGTTACAGACTAGTTCTTGTGTAGTTGCACTCGATTTTTTCCATTCTACTTCACTAAACATCTCCATATGAGATCCAATTACTTGTAGGGAAATGCAAGAGACCTCGGTTATGATGATGCACTAGGTCCATAGCTGGGACTTTGTGTATGTTCTCAAACGCGGTTTGTCGAGTGCTCATTAAGAAAGTTTCTATACAAGTTTCTGAATGAAGTCCTTCAGAAAAGTTCTCCAAAAGTTCCCAATGAAAGAATCCTTTGAAGCATCTGGTCGTCACAAATGTTTTGACTACTTATGGAGCCAAAACGGACCCTGTATGAGTCAGATATCCATGTTTCAGTTAACATTGCGCAAAACTGATTCCGAACGACAGTTACAGACTAGTTCTTGTGTAGTCGCACTCGATTTTTTCCATTCTACTTCACAAAACATATCCATATGAGATCCAATTATTTGTAGGGAAATGCAAAGAGACCTCGGTTATGATGATGCACTAGGTCCATAGCTGAGACTTTGTGTATGTTCTCGAAATGTGTTTGTCGAGTGCTCATTAAGAAAGTTTCCATACAAGTTTCTGAACGAACTCCGTAAAAAAAGTTCTCCAAAAGTTCCCTATGATAGAATACTTTGAAGAATCTGGTCTTCACAAATGTTTTGACTACTTGTGGAGCCAAAACGGACTCCGTATGAGTCAGATATCTATGTTTCAGTTAACACTACGCAAAACTGATTCCGAACGACAGTTATAGACTAATTCGTGTGTAGTTGCACTCAATTTTTTCCATTCTACTTAACTAAACATCTCCATATGAGATCCAATTAAATGTAGGGAAATGCAAGAGACCTCGGTTATAATGATGCACTAGGTCCATAGCTGGGACTTTGTGTATGTTCTCGAAATGCGTTTATCGAGTGCTCATTAAGAAAGTTTCTATACAAGTTTCTGAACGTACTCCTTAAGAAAAGTTCTCCATAAGTTCCCTATGAAAGAATCCTTTGAAGCATCCGGTCGTCACGAATGTTTTGACTACTAGTGGAGCCAAAACGGACTCCGTATGAGTCAGATATTCATGTTTATGCTAACACTGCGCAAAACTGATTCTGAACGACAGTTACAGACTAATTCTTGTGTAGTTGCACTCAATTTTTTCCATTCTACTTCACTAAACATCTCCATATGAGATCCAATTTCTTGTAGGGAAATGCAAGAGACCTTGGTTATGATGATGCACTAGGTCCATAGCTGGGACTTTGTGTATGTTCTCGAAACGCGTTTGTCGAGTGCTCATTAAGAAAGTTTCTATACAAGTTTCTGAATGAAGTCCTTAAGAAAAGTTCTCCAAAAGTGCCCTATGAAAGAATCCTTTGAAGCATCTGGTCGTCACAAACATTTTGACTACTTGTGGAGCCAAAACGGACCCTGTATGAGTCAGATATCCATGTTTCAATTAACATTGCGCAAAACTGATTCCGAACGACAGTTACAGACTAGTTCTTGTGTAGTCGCACTCGATTTGTTCCATTCTACTTCACAAAACATATCCATATGAGATCCAATTATTTGTAGGGAAATGCAAAGAGACCTCGGTTATGATGATGCACTAGGTCCATAGCTGAGACTTTGTGTATGTTCTCGAAATGTGTTTGTCGAGTGCTCATTAAGAAAGTTTCCATACAAGTTTCTGAACGAACTCCTTAAAAAAGTTCTCCAAAAGTTCCCTATGAAAGAATCCTTTGAAGCATCCGGTCGTCACGAATGTTTTGACTACTAGTGGAGCCAAAACGGACTCCGTATGAGTCAGATATTCATGTTTATGCTAACATCAAAAAACTGATTCTCGAACTACGCTATGTATCAATTCTTGTGTAGTTGCACTCAATTTTTTCCATTCTACTTCACTAAACATCTCCATATGAGATCCAATTACTTGTAGGAAATGCAAGAGACCTTGGTTATGATGATGCACTAGGTCCATAGTGGGACTTTGTGTATGTTCTCTAAATGCGCTTTGTCGAGTGCTCATTAAGAAAGTTTCTATACAAGTTTCTGAATGAAGTCCTTAAGAAAAGTTCTCCAAAAGTGCCCTATGAAAGAATCCTTTGAAGCATCTGGTCGTCACAAACATTTTGACTACTTGTGGAGCCAAAACGGACCTTATCCATGTTTCAATTAACATTGCGCAAAACTTTTTCTTGTGTAGTTGCACTCGATTTTTCCATTCTACTTCACTAAACATATCCATATGAGATCCAATTATTTGTAGGAAATGCAAGAGACCTCGGTTATGATGATGCACTAGGTCCATAGCTGAGACTTTGTGTATGTTCTCGAAATGTGTTTGTCGAGTGCTCATTAAGAAAGTTTCTATACAAGTTTCTGAACTAACTCCTTAAGAAAAGTTCTCCAAAAGTTCCCTATGAAAGAATCCTTTGAAGCATCTGTCGTCACAAACATTTTGACTACTTGTGGAGCCAAAACGACTCGTATGAGTCGATATCCATGTTTATGCTAACATCAAAAAAACTGATTCCTAACGATACGCATGCTATATCCATTCTTGTGTAGTTGCACTCATTTTTCCATTCTACTTCACTAAACATCTCCATATGAGATCCAATTACTTGTAGGGAAATGCAAGAGACCTTGGTTATGATGATGCACTAGGTCCATAGCTGGGACTTTGTGTATGTTCTCAAATGCGCTTGTCAAGTGCTCATTAAGAAAGTTTCTATACAAGTTTCTGAACGAACTCCTTAAGAAAAGTTCTCCAAAAGTTCCTATGAAAGAATCCTTTGAAGCATCTGGTCGTCACAAACATTTTGACTACTTGTGGAGCCAAACGGACTCAGATGAGTCGATATCCATGTTTCATTAACATGCAGCAAAACTGATTCCGAACGACGCTATGCATCTAGTTCTTGTGTAGTTGCACTCATTTTTTCCATTCTACTTCACTAAACATCTCCATATGAGATCCAATTATTTGTAGGAAATGCAAGAGACCTCGGTTACGATGATTCACTAGGTCCATAGCTGGGACTTTGTGTATGTTCTCGAAATGTGTTTGTCGAGTCCTCATTAAGAAAGTTTCTATCCAAGTTTCTGAATGAACTCCTTAAGAAAAGTTCTCCAAAATTTCCCTATGAAAGGATCCTTTAAAGCATATGGTCGTCACAAACGTTTTGACTACTTGTGGAGCCAAAACGGACTCTGTATGAGTCAGATATCCATGTTTCAGCTTAACATCACAAAAACTGATTCCGAACGACAAATGCTATGACTAGTTCTTGTGTAGTTGCACTCAATTTTTCCATTCTACTTCACTAAACATCTCCATATGAGATCCAATTATTTGTAGGAAATGCAAGAGACCTCGGTTATGATGATGCACTAGGTCCATAGCTGAGACTTTGTGTATGTTCTCGAAATGCGTTTGTCGAGTGCTCATTAAGAAAGTTTCTATACAAGTTTCTGAACGAACTCCTAAGAAAAGTTCTCCAAAAGTTCCCTATGAAAGAATACTTTGAAGCATCTGGTCTTCACAAACGTTTTGACTACTTGTGGAGCCAAACGGACTCAGATGAGTCGATATCCATGTTTCAGTTAACACTACATAAAACTGATTCCAAACGACGCTATAGACTAGTTCTTGTGTAGTTGCACTCAATTTTTCCATTCTACTTCACTAAACATCTCCATATGAGATCCAATTAATTGTAGGAAATGCAAGAGACCTCGTTATGATGATGCACTAGGTCCATAGCTGGGACTTTGTGTATGTTCTCGAAATGCGTTTGTCAAGTGCTCATTAAGAAAGTTTCTATACAAGTTTCTGAACGAACTCCTTAAGAAAAGTTCTCCAAAAGTTCCCTATGAAAGAATCCTTTGAAGCATCTGGTCGTCACAAACGTTTTGACTACTTGTGGAGCCAAACGGACTCAGTATGAGTCGATATCCATGTTTCAGCTTAACATCAAGCAAAACCGATTCCGAACGACGCCATGTAGACTAGTTCTTGTGTAGTTGCACTCGATTTTTTCCATTCTACTTCACTAAACATCTCCATATGAGATCCAATTACTTGTAGGGAAATGCAAGAGACCTCGGTTATGATGATGCACTAGGTCCATAGCTGGGACTTTGTGTATGTTCTCGAAATGCGTTTGTCGAGTGCTCATTAAGAAAGTTTCTATACAAGTTTCTGAACGAACTCCTTAAGAAAAGTTCTCCAAAAGTTCCCTATGAAAGAATCCTTTGAAGCATCTGGTCGTCACAAACGTTTTGACTACTTGTGGAGCCAAACGGACTCTGTATGAGTCGATATCCATGTTTCAGATTAACAACTGCACAAAAATGATTCCGAACGACAGCATTCTGCACTAGTTCTTGTGTAGTTGCACTCGATTTTTCCATTCTACTTCACTAAACATCTCCATATGAGATCCAATTAATTGTAGGAAATGCAAGAGACCTCGTTATGATGATGCACTAGGTCCATAGCTGGGACTTTGTGTATGTTCTCGAAATGTTTTGTCGAGTGCTCATTAAGAAATTTCTATACAAGTTTCTTAATGAACTCCTTAAGAAAAGTTCTCCAAAAGTTCCCTATGAAAGAATTTTTTGAAGCATCTAGTCGTCACAAATGTTTTGACTACTTATGGAGCCAAACGGACTCCGCATGATTCAGATATCCATGTTTCAGCTTAACATTGCAAAACTGATTCCAACGACGCTATGCACTAGTTCTTGTGTAGTTGCACTCGATTTTTCCATTCTACTTCACTAAACATATCCATATGAGATCCAATTATTTGTAGGAAATGCAAGAGACCTCGGTTATGATGATGCACTAGGTCCATAGCTGAGACTTTGTGTATGTTCTCGAAATGTGTTTGTCGAGTGCTCATTAAGAAAGTTTCCATACAAGTTTCTGAACGAACTCCTTAAAAAAAGTTCTCCAAAAGTTCCCTATGAAAGAATACTTTGAAGAATCTGGTCTTCACAAACGTTTTGACTACTTGTGGAGCCAAAACGGACTCCGTATGAGTCAGATATCCATGTTTCAGTTAACACTACACAAAACTGATTCCGAACGACAGTTATAGACTAGTTCTTGTGTAGTTGCACTCAATTTTTTCCATTCTACTTCACTAAACATCTCCATATGAGATCCAATTACTTGTAGGGAAATGCAAGAGACCTCGGTTATGATGATGCACTAGGTCCATAGCTGGGACTTTGTGTATGTTCTCGAAATGCGTTTGTCGAGTGCTCATTAAGAAAGTTTCTATACAAGTTTCTGAACGAACTCCTTAAGAAAAGTTCTCCAAAAGTTCCCTATGAAAAAATCCTTTGAAGCATCTGGTCGTCACAAATGTTTTGACTACTTGTGGAGCCAAAATGGACTCAGTTATGATGATGAGTTAGATATCCATGTTTCATTAAGCTTAACACTCCTAAAAAAAGTTCTCCAAAAACTGATTCCGAACGACGATTATAGACTAGTCATTGTGTAGTTGCACTCAATTTTTTCCATTCTACTTCACTAAACATCTCCATATGAGATTAAATTACTTGTAGGGAAATGCAATAGACCTCGGTTATGATTATGCACTAGGTCCATAGTTGGGACTTTGTGTATGTTCTCGAAATGCGTTTGTCGAGTGCTCATTAAGAAAGTTTCTATACAAGTTTCTCCTTAACTCAACTCCTTTGAAGAAAAGTTCTCCAAAAGTTCCCTATGAAAGAATCCTTTGAATCATCTGGTCGTCAAGAACGTTTTGACTACTTGTGGAGCCAAAATAGACTACGTATGAGTCAGATATCCATGTTTCAGTTAACATCACAAATGTTTTGAAAAAAAAGCTGATTCCAACTACGCTACATTTGATAAAAACTGATTCGAGCAGCGACTAGTTCTTGTGTAGTTGCACTCGATTTTTTCCATTCTACTTCACTAAACATCTCCATATGAGATCCAATTACTTGTAGGAAAATTCAAGAGACCTCGGTTATGATGATGCACTAGATCCATAGCTGGGACTTTGTGTATGTTCTCGAAATGCATTTTTCGAGTGCTCATTAACAAAGTTTCTATACAAGTTTCTTAACGAACTCCTTAAGAAAAGTTCTCCAAAATTCGCTATGAAAGAATCCTTTCAAGCATCTGGTCGTCACAAACGTTTTGACTACTTGTGGAGCCAGAACGGACTCCGTATGAGTCGGATATCATTGTTTCAGCTAAAACTGCGCAAAACTGATTCCGAACGACAAATACAGACTAGTTCTTGTGTAGTCGCAATCGATTTTTTCCATTCTACTTCACTAAACATCTCCATATGAGATCCAATTACTTGTAGGGAAATGCAAGAGTCCTCAGTTATGATGATGCACTAGGTCCATAGCTGGGACTTTGTGTATGTTCTCGAAATGCGTTTGTCGAGTGCTCATTAAGAAAGTTTCTATACAAGTTTTGAACGAACTCCTTAAGAAAAGTTCTCCAAAAGTTCCCTATGAAAGAATCCTTTGAAGCATCTGGTCGTCACAAACGTTTTGACTACTTGTGGAGCCAAATGGAGTCCAGATGAGTCGATATCCATGTTTCAGCTTAACATCTAAAACCGATTCCAATGACAAGCATTCTAGACTAGTTCTTGTGTAGTTGCACTCGATTTTTCCATTCTACTTCAATAAACATCTCCATATGAGATCCAATTACTTGTAGGGAAATGCAGAGACCTCGTTATGATGATGCACTAGGTCCATAGCTGGGACTTTGTGTATGTTCTCGAAATGCGCTTGTCGAGTGCTCATTAAGAAAGTTTCTATACAAGTTTCTGACGAACTCCTTAAGAAAAGTTCTCCAAAAGTTCCTATGAAAGAATCCTTTGAAGCATCTGGTCGTCACAAACGTTTTGACTACTTGTGGAGCCAAAATGACTCACGATGAGTCAATATCCATGTTTCAGTTAACACTGCAAAAAACTGATTCCAACGACACATGCAGACTAGTTCTTGTGTAGTTGCACTCGATTTTTCCATTCTACTTCACTAAACATCTCCATACAGCTTAGAAAATGCGCAATTGGTTCAACAATACGATCCCAGCCTCAAGTTTCCGGTCCATGGTTTAAGTTGGTAAAGACGTGGTACTGTCCGCCATTCAATCGCTTGATTGCTCGATAACCCGGATCGGCTGTTGTTGATTGTAGCCCTTGGTTCTCAACAATGCACTTCATTATTCGATTGCTTTGCCCGCCCGGATATCGCCAACCCCGGCCGGAATTTCTCCACAGAACCCGGAGCGACCTTAACCACCGCCGACCCTTGATCATACTGAAAGAGTTGGAGTTCTAAACTCGCATAATATAACAGTCTTCCAGAGGTGGTTCGCCGTGCCCTTCTCCTGCCAGGCTTTGGACAAGGTTGATTTAATACGGTTCAATCGATCCGGACAGAAGACCATTGCTTGATCGCTTTCACCCTGGCCACTGACCCTTTGTCCTCAGTGGTTGGTAAAAAGCCGCCAGTCGCAGCGTTACGTTTTGTGTCCTCCATTGTCGCCGATTGATGCCGGCTCCCGGAATTGCTGCTCGCTTTTCCTCTTCGCTTCATCATTCTCCGATTCAGATCCTTGGTACTATCAATCAGCGATTTTACCAAAACACCTATTAGAGTGCCCATATCATGACAAAACGCTTATGCGACCCAGTTTTCACTAACGCATCAACCGCAATTGGTTTCAAGGTCATGATCATGAAACCGTGGTTGATCCGGTATCAAGAATGTAAAACTTCCGACACCGCCAATGGGTTGTGATCTCCTCCGCCGGACGAAGTCGCCAGATCCACCCCCGATATGGGCTGTTTACAGTGTCCTTGAAATTTTGATGAACTGCTCTAACCGCCCACGAGCTGATAGAGTCGGGCGGCAAGTTTTTCAACCAGGTCCGCAAGTTTCCAAATCATCAGGAAGTATACTTGCACATGCGCCATCCACATCCAAAGATTCCATGGCTATCTCAGAGCTTTCTATCCATGCCTCCGGAGCCAAGTCGGCAAGATAGTTAAATTTTGCGTGGCCCCTTGAAACTTTTGGGCAAGCGACGCTATGTAGAAAAGTGGACAGGTAAGGCACCCCAAGAGCGACGGACCCCGGCTCAAGATAGTTGGTCGAACCGCGCAGCGGATGATCCTCTCAGCGTTAACCGCCTCCCACGCGTCCTTAGCGCCGTCCACTACCACTTGAGCATCTCAGCCATCGCCGGATTGTTGCCATGGGCGGTCCATCCCAGGCATTGCTCGACACGGCCGGTTCATCAACGCCGCTGCAGCCCACTCGGCGGGGTGGAATGGATCTATTCGATCAGATGAAGTGACGCTTTGGCGAGCCAGGCCGCCCCGAGGAGGCTTTGACCGCAGGTTTCCACGCTCGTGGTGAATCGCTTCAATTGATTGTTTCTAACCGTCCGCAGCCGCCACGAGTTATCCATCGGTTGGAGTAATGACCCGAGGTGTCTCGATGGTCTGGGTGCGCCGTATGATGGCGTAGGTAGATCTATCATCCAGGCTGAACCGGCAAGGCCGCCCCTGTGCTTCGCCGCCACCTGGCTGGCGTGCGACACCGTCCTCGCCTCGTATAAAGCTCCTTCAAAACGGAAGGTAAACGGACTTGTACTTCTCTCATGACTTCCGTTGCCAGCTCGTCCAGCTCGGTTTATAAGTCATGATCCAAAGCGTCTGCTCGCTGCCATCCTTTCGGCCCATGTCGCTAAGTCCGCTTAGCATCAGATCCGTCCTCACTTTTGCAATTCCGGGAGAACTGATCCGCGGATTAGCTCGCCAGAGCATACACTAATAAAAGTTCGATAAAATCTTGAGCCGGCAAGCGGCAGGCCTCTTTCCCCGCCGCATTGCCGTTGAACCGCGCATCGGGCTACGGTCGAAGAGGAGCCTCGCGCAGCCGCTATGAAGACCCCACCCGTTGCGGAGCGGCGGGGTCCGAATGCTCTCACCGCCGGAACAGCCCCGATCTGCCATCCTGCAAATGGTATAAAGACTCGCCTTCTCCGCCGACGACTCTGCCGCCAGAGTAAACGACGGTTTCGCCACCGATGCCGATCCGCTCAACCTCCGTGGACGATCCCACGAAAAATACGTTTGACCGCCGGTTTGGCTGTGGCAGGACTCTTCTCTTCGCTGAGTTGCCTCGAAGGTCGGTGCGATGTCCGCCCAGTTCTCGCCTCGCCGATCTTGGGTCGATGAACACGCAGATGCCGCAAAGGGGACCTGCAGACCTGGATTAACTGGCGCCGCCCTCGGGGCCCCAATTCGCATTGCCGATAGAGCTTGCCGCGACGACTTAATATCCGCATCGATAGCCTTCGAGTCTTCGAACTTGCCCTCTAAGATCATCAAACCATCGCGCGACAAATTCTGCACGCGGCGCCTAAATCGTCGTGATTTGTCACAGATGTCCTCATGGAAGGACTTAGTCGCAATATCGCTCGTTAACCTAGAGGGAATGCACGGACAAGACACGGAATTATATCGTTCGCCCTTCGATGAAGGTAAAACTCACGCCAGTATTGTGTGATTGATATGATTCGCCACTAGGAGCAATAACTTCGTCAGCCTCAATCTCGTTTTAATCCCCGCCACGGTCGCCCTTATATACACGGGTTAACGCCTGCCGCATAATCCTAACCGCCATACAGAGTCCGCTTGGTCCTCCTTTCTTGTCTACAATACAAGTTACAGATACGGCGTTTGTATGGATCTTAATTCCTTCGGCTCCGTGCCTCATATGGGTCCGGATCACGATTTAGTAAACCGATTCTCCGGGCGTGTCACACTCCGAGCTGTATCCTCAACAAGGGTAAAGAGGATCCTCGGGAACAACACGGAGATTCATCTATGGAATTCCGGAGGAGGGGACAGTGCACCGAGGAACAATATGGAGGTTCGCACCATGAATTTTCTCAACAAGTGAGGGCTGAATCCCAGAACTGGGTGGTTGCACTTGCGCTCAAAGCATCAGCCATCACATTAGCCTTGCTCGGGATAGAAATTCATAAACAAGTCTGCACGCTTCCATCCATCTCTCACGACGGAGGTTCAGTCTCTATGAAAATGACATTTGCATTTGGTGGTCAAGTAGATCTCAGAACGACATCAAGAGAAGGTAATGTCGCCACCGACGAATGATGACCAAGAAGTTCGAGGTCGAATCGGGTAGTTCTCGTGAGGGCGAATCGTCGAGAGGCATGGCAACCACGGCGCTTGCATTAGGACACCGCTTAATCCTTGACGCAGAAGCCGAAAGAATGACGGGTCCTTCTTAGTATCGAGGAGCTAGCATCAAGAAAGCGTCACTTTGTCTTTGAGTTCTCGGAAACTTTCCCGACACTTATCTGTCCATTGAACTTGACGCCTTTTATGCAATAGATTAGTCGAATTGCAATCTTGGAGAAGTTCTCTATTTAATCGACGCAATAGTCTGGCGAGACCGAGGAAACTTTGATTTGCTTAACGCTCTTCTGGAGGAGTCCATCGAGAATAGCCTGAAAGAGAGAGGGATCGCCAAGACCGTAGTCGAATCGCCAGCCGCAGCTGGCGGGTCTCAGAAGTCTATCAAGAGAAGAGGGGAAGAAACAATGAATACACGATAACAGATGCATAACGATGCATGACATGCCAAGAAGCGGCTTAGGCGTGCCCTAACGTGGTAAGAAGGGTATCGGTTTATAAAGCATCCGGAAGTTATCCTGCTCCGGACGTCTGTCATACAGATGAACCGAGGAGAAAGTTTGCAGGTTTGATAGGTTAGACGTGCGGTGGACGAACGGATCGCGATCCAATTCGCCTCGCCGCTCGAGCAACTTTCATGTTGAAAATATTTTAATCGCCACTCTGATTAAAAGTTATGAATTATAAAAGGTTTTATTAATTTCTGGAATTTTAATTAATTAAATAATTAATTTCGAAAAGCATTTATGACATCAGCATGAGGTCATGCTGACGTCATCAGCCAACAGGGTTGACTAAGTCAACCCTGCCAGGTGGGTCCCACATGTCATTCTCTAATGGCCTAATTAACCTAATCAGATTAATTAACCTTAGTTAATTAAGTTAATTAAGTTAATTAATAATTAGTGTTAATTAATTCAGAATTAATTAGTTTAATTAATTACCTAATTAATTAATTAATTAATTAATTAGTTAATTAGATTAATTCCTTTTTATTCATTTTTAGAATCTGTTTTAATAAAACGTTCCTTTTATTGTTTTCTGGGGGTGGGGCCCCTAGTCATGGGCACGTGGCTCAAACGGGCGCTGGGCGACGCGGCGGCAGGCGTTGCTTCGATCGGGCACGACCTGCCCGGGTCGGGCGGCGCCCACCAGGCGGAGAACGGGCGCTGGGCGGCCAAGTGGCCGAGTGGCCCTGGCGCACGGCCGGCGAGCGACGCCGTGAGGGGGGGCGACGGAGGCCGATTGCGGGCTCGGGAGAAGGGGGATCGAGAGCTCGGTCGAACGGGCGGAGTGGGCGCCAACGGGGGGGAGCGGGGCTCGGGGCTGCGATAACGTCGGCTTAGGTCGCCGACGGGGAGGAGAAGGAAGGGGAGAGGGAGGGCACGGTGGCCGGGCGAGCCGGGCCGCCGAGGCCTCGGGTCGGATCCGCATGGGCGAGCGAGGAGGGAACGGGAGGGGCACGTCCGGAGCTGGGGAGCCGGAGGGGACCGGAGGGGGGAGCGCCACTGGCGGGCACGGCACGAGCCGGACGCCGACGAGGAGAGGGAGGAGGCTCGGGCCTCACCGGGTTCATGGGGTCTCAAGCGCGTCAGTGGTGTAGGTCGAGGTGGGCGTCGAGCGGGCGACGGGTGCAGGGTCGAGAGGGAGGAGTCCAGCGAGACCAGGCGGCTTGCGAGAGGCCGAGCCATGGCTCGGGGGGGGGAGGGAGGGGAGGGGCGCCCCAGGCGGGTGGAGGAGGAGGAGGAGCGAGGCGGGCGGGCTTGGGGGAACGGCAAGGCAGGGGGGTTCACCACGGGGGCGGCATGGAGGCCTGGACCCGATCTAGATCTGGTCGGGACGAGGAGTGGGGCGACGTGGAGGGTGGGAGCGAGTGGGGTCTAGGGTTTCTGGGATAAGGGAGAGGGGGTGGTCTGGCTGGCCGGCCGGCCGGTGGCTGGGGCTGGCCCAGGAGGGGGGGAAGGAGATGGGCCAAGGGGAAGTGGGAGGGGGGTGGCTGGGCGGTGGGGTTTATCCTCCCGCTTTATTTTCCTTTTTATTTTTTTGATGATTCAAACAACGATTAGAAACTTAATGAACTGGGGTTTATCATTGCAAAACCATCCGTGGCATAAATCTCCTCTGATTACAAGAAATCTCGTCCGAGATTTAGGAGGTAGAAGGAAAGAGTCGGGATATTCATCTCAGAGACGATCCTCGCGTTCCTGTGTGGCTTCATCTTCGAGTGATTCACCATCGGACTTTGAGGAATTTGATCGCCTTCCCGACGGTGCGGCGTTCAGCTTGGTCGAGAATGCGGACCGGATGCTCTTTATAGGAGAGGTCTCGTTGCAATTCGAGCACTTCATGGTCCATCGCCGGATTGGGTCCTTGAAGCATCATCGGAGTTGGGACACGTGGAACACATCGTGAACCCGAGAAAGGTTCAAGGAAGCTCCAGCTTGGTAAGCCACTTTTCCACGCCTTTCCAGAATAGTGAAAGGGCCAATATAGCGAGGAGCTAGCTTGCCTTGATCCCGGCGGTGAGCACCCTTCATTGGTGTAACGCGAAGATAGGCCTTTTCGCCAAAGTTGATAGACCATGTCTTTGTGGTGACGGTCATAATTACTTTTTTGACGCGATCGAGCAGTCTTGAGATTCTCGCGAATAATGCGGACTTGTTCTTCGCATGTTGGATAATATCCGACCAAGAGTGGACGCTCCCGCTTGACCAGTTCAGAGGGTTCGCACTTTCGCCCATATAACACTTCAAGGGGGCCATCTTCGACTAGCTTGAAAGCTATTATTATAAGAGAACTCAGATACGGAGAGATTCCTCCCATTTCTTGCCGAATGAGACGACACAAGCTCAAGCATGTCTTCAGAATTTGGTTGACACGCTCAACTTGCCCTTGAGATCATGGATGAAAAGCAAGATCGAAAGATAAATGAGTCCCCATAGCTTCTTGAAAACTTGCCTTAATCTCGGCGAATAAGCTGCCACGGTCCGAATCGATAACCAGTGGAATACCGTGAAGTGAAACAATTCGACATATAGAGCGTTGCCACCGGCTAGCAAAGTGATCGCTTCTTTGACCGCCGTAAAATGTGCAACTTTAGAAAGCCGGTCAATGCCGCACTGAATAGCATCATTACCTTTCTGCGATTTGGGAAATCCAGTGACGAAGTCCATTTCAACATGGTCCCATTTCCATTCGGGAATAGAGATAGGCTGCAGAGTTCCAAAGAGGCCTTTGATGTTCGCTTTGATACGACGGCAAACGCCACACTCGTAAACATAGCGAGCAATGTCCCGCTTCATATTAGACCACCGTAATCTCGATTTAATGTCTTGATACATCTTTGTACTGCCAGGTGGATACATAGAGGCGATCATGAGCTTCTTGCATAACCTTCCGGTCATATCCAGGTTGTCCTTCTTGCAAGGCACCACTAGGCGGCCTTTGAAGTACAAGGCGCCATCATCAGCAATAGTGAAGGAAGAGGGATTTCCTTTCCTGACGTCTTGTTTAAGCTTGTAGACCTCAGAGTCAGATCCCTGCATTGTCTTTATGGTGCCCAAGAGATCGGGTTCAACAGCCAGGGTTGTCGTGGATTTGTCACGGCAGATGTCCTCATGGAAGGACTTAGTCGCAGGGCCATCGTTCGGGTTAACCTAGAGGGGTTAATGCGACACAAGACACGGGAATTATATCGTTCGCCCTTCGATGAAGGTAAAACCTACGCCCAGTTGTGGTGTGATTGATATGATTCGCGACTAGGAGCAATAACTTTGCCTTAGCCTCAATCTCTTGTTCTTAACTCGCCGCCGGTCGCCCCTTATATACACGGGTTAACGCCTCGCCGGCTATAATCCCAATCCGCTCATACAGAGTCCGTTTGGTCTCTCCTTTCTTGTCTTACAATACAAGTTACAAGATACGGCGGTTTACAGTATGGATCTTAATTCCCTTCGGGCTCCAGCCTCCATATGGGCTCGATCACGCACGAGTAAACCGAGCCCCGGGCGTTCACACCCGTAGCTGTATCCTCAACATTAGGCCCCAGATTGACTTGAACCGTTCAGTTAATCTTCCACGCCTTCAGCAACCCTTGATCTTCCTTGTAAACCGCCATCCGCTTGAACCGCCGTGACATCATCCTTCGATCTTCGTGTCGTGGCCCCGACGCTATTTTGGACAAAATCTAAACAAGAAGATTCCCTTCATTAAGGCTATCCTGAATCGAGGCGGTCACGCACCTTCCGCCGCTTTTGGCTCCTCAATTCTCGCGCCTATTGATTACTCCGCCCTTATAAATAGACCGGTCGGGTCATTCTCTTCTTCTCCTTCCTCTCTTCTTCTTCCTCGCGACCGCCGACCTCGCAGCTCTTGCCGTCACCTTCAACCTTCGACCGACGCTTCCCGCCGCCCGGCTGCATCAACCGGATCGGACCGAGTCTCCGCGCTCCGTGGTTCCTGCCGTCCGTAAGGTCATCTTTAAACCCTAGATCTCATCGGAAACTTGGTTCGTCGATAATCCATGAGTGTTCTTGCCGACCCTGCATGCCCTGTTCCGCCATGGTCAGACGGCTTCTCATATGCAAACGGATGCTTTCACCGCTTACCCGATTCTAGGCGCCTTTCCCCTTGTTCAGATCTTCCATTTTAACATACCTGAACCTTCCGCGCTGTAGGAGGTTTGCATAGGTCGAGAAATTCTCTTTATCAAACCTCGTAGATCTAGATTATTTCCTCTGCATGGGAAACCTGTTTCGCTTATACTTAGCAATTTTTTCATCACTAGCTCTTCCGGCGGTTTAACTTCTGATAGTTAATCCGACCCTCCATTAGTCCTTAGTTAAACCGGACCGGGAAGCCGGCCTACGAACTGCCGGTTTAACAATATTTGCAACGCCTGACCTGTTTAATAAAGGAACTGCTTTTCTTCCTTTCTTTCGCAGCTTAAATCTCCGGAATGGCTCCTCAATTTTCGCTTGCAACCGGGTCCGGTCCAGAGTTACCGAGACGCAGCTCAACGCCATGTCACCACCGGCGTTTGGCTCCAAAGCGCCCTCCATCGGGCGTGTCCCGGAAGGCGAAGTTTCCTCCCGAGCGCGAGCGGAGAAGTAATCGTGTTCATGCATCACTTAGACCGGGGTTCTGTCCGCCGTTCAAAATTTTTCCGGATGTCCTTGCTACCGCAGCTTCATCCTCGTGACATCGCCCAAATTCGTGTCGAATATATGCAACTTTCAAGTCTTCGTGAAGTCTATCTTCAAGAAGAACCATCTGTGGAGTTGTTCCGGATTTTTTCCATTTGAACCGCCGCACGAGTTTTCGACGGTCCGAACACGAGCTGGGCGGCGGTCGATCCGTAAGAGGAAGGAAGTCGATTTTCCACACGCCAAGCACCACAGCCATCCAAAGGAATGGAACCAAACCTGGTTCTATCGCCGAATACTGCCCTTCGCGACGAAAACCCCTTGCCGGGTTACCGCTCTCACCGCTCAAGAACACTCATCCGATGCCTTCCCGCTTAACCGCCTGAACGGAAAAACTTCGCACCGCAAATAATCAAGCTCCGGCTCTAATGGCCAATGGTTTAACCGGCGAGATCTTGTACGCTGCTGGGTCTCTTGGTGTGTTTTGCCACTAAGCCGCCGCCCGGATTGATGCACGAGTACACCGCAGCCTCAAAGATCCTCAAAGGCGCCACGAGCTGCCTATAACTGAACAGAGGTCACCGAATCGTCAAGAAGATGCTTGATGAACCAATCTCCGTCTGCAGCCTCACCGATTGGCTCCATTCGTGTTACCAACAAAACCGCCGCGGTAAGTCCTACTCTCGCCTTTCAAGCTCTTAATACTCCGCTGATGCACGCTAATCCTTACCCTTCTCAGCCGACAGCTCCTCGAAACGAACCAAACCGGTTCGGGCGCCTCGTAAAGTCAAAGGCCACCAAGAAAACGGGCAAGAAAAAGACCACCAAACCTCTAATCCGGCGGAGGACGAAGAATCGACGCTGAGGTAAACCGCTTGCCGCTTTGTGTTTCTTCCTGCACATGCTTAGTCCTTTTCAATCTTTTATCGACAATTTTTCTTCCCAGATGATGTCAAGCCAGCCACGCCGACCTCGTTGAGGTAATCTTACTTTCTTCCGAATCCGATCTTGCGCGGTTAAGAGAATTCGTCGCGCCGTCCGGAAAGTGAAAAATACCATTCTGTGCTTACTTGAATCCAAATCTTAACTTGAAGACACAACAGGTCGACGAAGGCCGACAACCCGGCATAGTGGCCAACGGTTACTTCACCGGTTTATCGGACACACCTATCCGGAAGGCCGGCGGAGGTGACTTGCTCTCCGAAAAGCGTTATCCCTTAAAGGTTTCTTCCGATGTCCTCTCAATCCGTCGACCCAATTATCAGGCCTCTTCCAACTCGTCTCGCGGTTCATCCACCACACAACCGCCTCCGCCGAACATCGCCCGCAGGTACGTAATTACTGTTTGCCAATTCAACTCACCGCACCCGGTAAATTTGTCTTGATCCGACTCGACTATTGCAGCACCAAGGCTCGCTGAGCAAGAAGGCAAAACTCTTGATCCTACCTCGATGTTGATCCGAAAATATCCCGAACAAACACACGAGAACCCCGGTTGCCAAGGAAAGCTCGCGAACTCAGCATAAAGACGACAGCGCTGATCCGCCAGGTTGAACCGGAGGTCCAAGTGGAAACTTCCCAACCTGTTCCATCAAATCCGTCCGCCGAAAGGGTCGTGGATCATGAACCGCCAACCAAAGCAAAACGATGGCAAGCCCAAACAAGACTGCTGAGAACGACGATGTTATTGTGACAGTATCGGCTACATCGCCCTCGCCAACCACGCTTTAACAAAGCACAAGATCAAAGACGGTTCCACTATTATGAGCAAGGACAAGGGAAGACTGATATGTCGGCTACGACAATTTCTTCGCCCAAGAGCTTCATTCCGCTTTACAACCGGCTTTACACAAGCCGCGACTTTGAAGCCGGTCTAGTAAACCGCATGAAGGACCGCTATGAGGTAATGAACCGACCTCTCTTATATCTTAACTGCATAGTAGCTCTCAAGGGTCGGTTTAACTTTGCAAAGTTAAACCGACTTAAGGTGTTTTCTCCTCGTGAGCAAAATTGAGATCAACTAGCCATTAGCCCCCAAGTGCCAAGTTGAATACTTGTATTAAGCTTGGGACTTGCATAATGAAACCACTAACCTGCTTCCTTTGTCATCAGAGTGAAATACACCAGCAGGTCAGGTGCAACTAAAGGACCTTCAACCAATCTGGAAATCCAAATAATGTAAGCCACCAAAGCCAAGGATGAGCTGAAAACTGCCCCGACCACCATGGAACAGTGAAGGAGTGGTACAACCGAACGGGTCAATGGATACCGAGAAGGCCGGTTTAGTAAAGCGGCGAGGAAGCCGAGGCGGCCTTTAAACCGTGACGGAAGAACTGACCGGACTTAAACGCCAAGTGCATGCCATGACCTCTGCCATCTTTGGTAAGCAAATTTACATCGACTATGCTCGTGTTAATGCGTCCGCCGTTTAACTTGAACTGTCTAATCTGGTGCAGTAAACGATTGCTCATCCGGCTCCGACGCGCGGAAAAAACTCAAGGCTTCAGACACTCGATCGAGCAGCTATATACCGCGCCAGCGGTCATATGCGCCACTTCATACGACAACACGGCGCCGCCCCGATCGAGAGACGCTGACCGCTATCGATGATTCCGGGCAACTTGAAGAGATGAAGCGATCCGCAGCCCGGCTGGCACTCATCGCTCGACGCTGCGCAAGGCATGGATAGCGGACCTTGATCCGCCGACATAGCTAAAGGTTTTCCTAGCGCCAAGAGAACGGTGAAGTTTTGATAACGACACCTCAAGCGGATTACAAAGGAAGTGCGTCCGTTGGTGAGTCAACGCCGCCAAGCCAATCTGAGGTTCACCGATCTTTTATGATGCCAATAACAAGCGGGTGGAATTTGTCATCCCGGAGTGCGAGCCTGATCCTCCAATCCGTAAGCACACTTACGCCCGATGTTGATCCGCAGAATCGATAAGTGAAGAAGCTGTCTTTCAGTGCCTTAACCCGGATTGATCGGTCTACCAACGACTTCCGGCTTTGGGTGAGGAAGAGGAAGAAGCTGAACCGACGCCAGCACCGCCCTCTACTTGGCGCCAACCCGTGAAGCAGCATAATCCGTCAAGCCGGGTGATATCCAAAGCTTCAAGGCATAACTCCACGTGAAACGCCGGCCTCGAAAGGCTTTGTAATAGGATAGCAAGTGTCTTTTATTGAACAATGCTGGTCCAACCTCATCCAGAACTTTTGCATGGCGTTGCCGGACCCGCTTGGCTTGTGTAGTAAACCCCGCAACATATTTTGCCTGCAATCACAAGTTCTTAAACCGCCGTGGCGGTTTACACCTCTAGCCGCATGATTAATATTTATATGATAAAATATCGAGGCACATGATCAAAACTATGTGATACAAACATACCTCGCCAAAGATCGTGCACACAGCTTGGCTTTAGCCAATCCAAGCGGAGGTCTTATAGACCATCATCGCCAAAGGAGAGTAATCTCGTATATAAGACCGATTTATCAGGTAAATCGTGTCGGCAGGATAAGCCCTCGTTACTCCACAATGGATGTTTAATAAGAAAATCAAACCGAACAAAAATCGCCAACAGTAAAAGCGCGCCGACAACATAAATCCGTTTTAAAAATGTGTCGGTTTAAGAAGGCCGACAAAAGCCAAATGATTGATATCAAAACCACATAAAAGCAACATCAACGAGAGAATCATTTTTGCAAGAAAAGGCTGTATCGAACCGGATCGATGGTGTTACCATGGTCGGACAGACCAAGCCCCTATACGGCGTAGCGATGGTTCAAGTCAGCCAGTTCCCAATCAACTCGTGGCATGATGCCGATCAAGTGGCATTGCAATGGTTCGGTTCACCAAAGCCCCTAAGTGATTCTATGGCCTTAGGCCACCAAGAGGCGTGATCGGTTCGTATATGACCATGTCCCCAAATGATCTGGTGGCTTTACCGCTAAGAGGCATTGCATTGGTTCGGATACGACCAAGCCCCCAAATGACAAAGGTTTCAAAACAAGGCTAAGGGTTGAACCGAGGCCGCTTCACAACAGCATCTCCATGTACCCAAACCGAAATTTATGCGTAATGTATACCCCGCTTAGCCGAGGATCCGTTTATTGCTTTTACTCAAAATATATACATTGTCTTAATATGTACATAAGCGGAGCCAATGGCTCGTGTATAGTAAGGTCAAGATGAGCAATGTTCCACGGCTCGTTGATCTCTTCCTCCGACGCGCGTGAATCCTTTTCGCCTCTAACATCGATCGATAGTAGGAACCGTTGTATAGATTCTGCTGACCACAAAAGGCCCTTCCCAAGGTGGGGATAGCTTGTGCATATCTTTCTCGATCTTGAATGAGCCGCAGCACCAAATCTCCTTCCCGAAGGTTCTGGTTTTAACCCGCCGCTGTGATACCGACGAAGATCCTGCTGGTAAACCGCCGAGCGAGCTGCTGCCATATCACGCTTTTCATCCAATGATCCAGATCATCTTGCCGTGCTGCCTCACTATCTGCTCTCAACATATGCTGCTACTCGGCGAAGTCATGACGGATATCATCGAAGAACCGCCTCGCCCATAGACCATAAAGAACGGCGATATCCAAGTGGATCGGTTGGGAGTAGTGTTTATACTCCATATCACCGACGGTAGCTCCTCCACCCAACAACCCGCGCCCTCTCTAAAGGGACCATAAGCCGGGTTTGATACCTTCAAAATTTCCTGATTAGCTTCGCCCGCTTGACCATTGGATTGTGGGTGGCCATGTAAGAAACATCGTTTGGATATGCTCGCCACAAAATTCCTTCATAGCTCCCTTGGATAAATTGGTGCCATTGTCCGTGATGATGCTGTGGAAACCCAAACCGAAAATCACCCGCTTGATGAACTGAACCGCCGTGGCTGCATCACACTTGCTAACAGTGCTCGCCGACCCACTTGGTAAATTTATCTACAGCTACCAACAGTGGGTCTTTTGTCCTTGGACCTTTGAAAGGTCCAACCATGTCCAGCCCCCAAGTCGCAAACGCCAAGTAATTGGAATCATCCTCAATTCTTGGCTGGCACATGAGCACGCCTCGAAAACTTTTGGCAACCATCACATCGTCTGACTAGATCCTCCGTGATCAAGATGGGCAGTCAACCAATAGAAACCATGGCGGAATGCCTTGGCCACCAGGATTTTGAACCGCGTGGTGACCACAATCCCTTCATGAATCTCTCGCAATATCTCACAGCCTCTTCGGGGACACACAACGCTGAAACGCCTCGACACACCGCGACGGTGCAACTCGCCATTAACAATGGTCATAGACTTAGACCGCCAACTATCTCGCCGGGCCAACGCCTCATCCTCCGTAATTCGCCCGTTCATGTATGCCAAATAAGGAGCGCCCAATCCGAACGACATGCAAAGCCGCCACCAGCTTGAGCCTCCGGATCGGGATAGCCAAATCAATCTCATCAGAAGCTTGATCGACGGTTTGTGCAGACGTCAAGAAAAACGCTACGGACCGTTTACGCTGGGAACCCAAATTGCCAAAGCATCACCGCTTCATTCTTCCGACGATCCACATGGTCTACCCGATACCCTTTAAAATGTCCTGCCACAACATCCACTTCCCGACGGACGCAGCCATGAGCGGATCTTTGAGTCCCAAGTGCCGACACCGCCGGGCCACCAAGTCCGAGTCACCAAAGCATTTAACCCGGCTGAGATTCATTTCTTGGCCATCCGGAGACCATGGAGCAAGGCTTCATACTCAGCTGCATTGTTAGTACAAGGAACATTAAGCGGAGAACATAACAGAACTTGTCACCGTGGGGAAGTTAATACGACTCCAGCCCCGAGCCCTCCAACTGCCTCGGACCCATCAAATGGATGGTCCAATAGGTGTGATCCGGCTTTCTTCCGCGCTTGCAGCCCGGCCCAATCATTAATGAAATCCACAAGTGCTCGAGACTTTACGGCCGTCCGGGCACATACTTTAAACCGTATGCCCAAGCTCTATAGCCCACTTAGCAATCCGCGCTTGCTTCCCGGTTCAAGATGATATCGCCTAAAGGGGCCGAAATGACCACCGTGATGGGGTGCCTTGGAAATATTGTTTCAGCTTCCGCTTGCCATAAAGACTCCATATACCAGCTTCGCCAATGCGGATACTTTTGCTTAGACTCGATGAGAACCTCACCGATGTAGTAAATCGTCAAAACCGGATACTTTTTCCCGCCTCCTTGCGCTTCCACCACAATGGCTACACTCACCGCCTCGGCATTAGCAAAGAATATATAACAGAGCGGCCTCGTCAATAGGGCAGCAAGAACAAAGCGGTTGGCTAGCTGCCGCTTCAGATCCTCCAAGGCCTCATCGCTAGCTTGAGCTCCAAACGAATTGATCCGCCTTCTTCAAAGATTCGGTATAAAGGGATAGCCTTCTCTCCGAGGCGATCGATAAACCGCTTAACGCAGAATCCGCCTGCCAAACGCTGAACATCATTGATGCACTTTGGCTTGGCTAAGGAGGTAATAGCTGTAATCTTCTCCGGATTAGCTTCAATCCCCGGTTTGACACGAGAAAACCCAACAATTTGCTCGCCGAACACCAAAGACGACTTGGCCGGATTGAGCATCATCTTGTACACCCGCAAGTTGTCAAAGGTTTCTTTTAAATCCTCAATCAATGTCTCCTTCTGCCTTGATTTCACCACGATATCATCCACATAGGCGCACATTACGGCCGATCTGTTTATGCAAACAATTTGCACACAACGCCGATAAGTTGCTTGGGCACTCTTGAGCCCAAAAGGCATGGACACATAGCAAAAGGCTCCAAAAGGTGATAAATGCAGTCTTCCTGGTCTTTAACCGCCATCTTAATCTGATGATAACCAGAATACGATCCGTAAAGCTCAAACGCCACAACCCGCCGCTAAGGCCAATGATCCGGTCAATGCGGGAGAGCAAAGGATCCGCCGGACAAGCTTTGTTAAGATCTGTGTAATCCACGCACATGCGCCAAGTGCCATTCTTCTTAAGGACCAATACCGGATTAGCAAGCCACTGGGTGAAAGACTTCCACGATAAACCTCGCTGCCAAAAGTCTAGCGACTTCTTCTCCGATGGCCTTTGCGCTTTCCTCGTTAAACCGCGAAGAAACTGTTTTACCGGTTTATATTTCGGTCAACATTAAGAGTGTGCTCAGCGAGTTCCTCGCACGCCTCGGCATGTCAAGGTTTCATGCAAAGATGTCCCGGTTCTCACGGATGAACTCGATGAGCGCTTTCCTATTTAGGATCCAGGTTGGCACCGATGGTGAACTGCTTGGATGATTCGCCGCACAAAATCAACAAGCTTCGCTTCAGCCGCCGATTTGAACTTCAAGTCCGGATCGGTTCTCGTAGTTGGTTTCTTCAAAGGGTCATATCCGCCGGATCAACATTATCCTTATAATACTTTAACTCCTCCGTGGCACAAACCGACTCGCATAAGCCGCATCACCTTCCTCGCATTCCAGAGCGATCCGCGCTCCCATGAACCGTTATTGTTCCTTTGTGACCCGCATTTTCAGCCAAGTAGACATAACAGGCCGCGCATGAACTTAGCATAAGCCGCCCAAAGAGGGCGTGGTAAGGGCTCAATTTTCACCACCTCAAATGTCAACGCTTCGCTCGAATCATGCTCGCTCCAAAGGTTACCTCCAGGCTATCTTACCAACCGGATATGCCGATTTACTGTGCACTACTCCGTGAAACATCAGACCGGACGGCCCGAGATGCCTATCTCGCTAACCCCATCCGCCGGAAAGTTTCGTAGTATAAGATGTTAATGCTGCTTCCTCCATCCATAAGGACCTTGGTAAACTTGTACCCGCCACTGGGTGCCACCACCAGGCTAATCGACCGGATTGTAAACACGGGAGGATGGTCCTCTCGCCCACACAATCGGCTGCTCGCATCAGCGCAGAAAAATGCGCGCAGCCGTTCAACAATACCGATCGCCCGCCTCAAGTTTCCGGTCTCGCCGGTCTAAGCTGGTGGTAAAGACGTGGTACTGTCCGCCATTCAACCGCTGGATTGCTCGATAACCCGATCGCTGCTGTTGTTGATTGTAGCCCCTTGGTTCTCGATCGCTCGATTACCTTCATTATTCTGATTGCCTTGCCCGCCCGGATTACCGCCAACCTCGGGCCGAATTTCTCCACCAGAATCCGGAGCGGACCTCAACCACCGCCGACCCTTGATCATACCGAAAGAGTTGGAGTTCTTAAACTCCCTGCATAATATAACAGTCCTTCCAGAGGTGGTTCGCCGGTGCCTCCTTCGTTCCGTGCTTTGGACAAGGTTGATTTAATACGGTTCAATCGATCCGGATTGTGACCACCCCGGTTTGATCGCTTACCCCGGCGCCACTGACCCTTGTCCTGCGTGTTGGTGTTGGCCACAAAGCCCATGTTGCCGCTTCGCTTTACGCTTGTGTCCTCCATTGCTCGCCGATTGATGTCATTGCCTCGAATTGCCGCTCGCTTTTCCTTCCCCGCTTCATCATTCTCCGATTCAGGATCCTTGGTACTATCGTAATCAGCGATTTTACCAAAACACCCATTAGAGTGCCCATATCATGACAAAACGCTTCATGCGACTCCAGCTTCAGCTTCAACGGTTCGAACCGCAATTGGCTTCAAGGTCATGATCGCGAACTGTGGTTGATCCGTCTCAAGAATGTAAACTTCCGAGACACTGGCGCACCCAATGGGTTGTAGACTCTCCTCCGCCTCGACGCAAGTCGCCAGATCCACCACCGACATGGGCTGTTTACAGTGTCCTTGAAATTTTGATGAACTGGTTCTTAATCGGCCCACGAGCTGATAGAGTCGGGCGGCAAGTTTTTCAACCAGGTCCGGCAAGACTTTCCAAAGATCATTGTGAAGTACTTTGCACATGCGGCTTCATCCACATCCAAAGATCTCCATGGCCATCTCGTAGCTTTCTATCCATGCCTCGGAGCCAAGTCGGCAAGATAGTTGGGCACCTTTGCGGCCCCTTGAAACTTTTGGGCAAGCGACGCTATGTAAAGGTGGACGAGGCAAGGCACCCCAAAGAGCCAGACGTGACCCCGGTTCAAGATAGTTGGTCGAACCGCGCAGCGGATGATCCTCCGCTTGTGCCGCTAATCCGCCTCCCTACGCGTTCCCAGCGCCGTCCACTACCACTTGAGCATCCTCAAAGCCGCCGGATTGTTGCCGCTGGGCGGTCCACGCCAGTGCATTGCTCGACACGGCCGGTTCATCAACGCTGCCGGCTGCAGCCCGACTCGGGCGGGGGTGGAATGGATCCTATCTCGATCAGACGAGTACGCTTTGCCGAGCCAAGGCCGCCCCGAGGAGTTTTTGACCCGGCGCGGTTCCACCGCTGTGGTGAATCGCCTTCAATTGGGATTGCTTTCTAACCGTGCCGCAGCCGCCACGAGGTTATCCATCGGGTTGGAGTAATGACCCGAGGTGTCTGCATGGTCTGGGTGCGCCGGTATGATGGCGAGGTAGATCTATCATCCGGGCTGAACTGGTGCGCCGCCCCTGTGCTTCGCCGGTTTACCAATGGCGGCGGATTATCGGTCCTCGCCTCGGGTATTGAAAGCTCCTTCCTCAAAAACGGAAGGTAAACGGACTTGTACTTCCTTCTCATGACTTCGTGCCGCTCGTCCAGCTCGAGCCTATAAGCTCGCGATCCAAAGCGCCTGCTCGCTGCCATCCTTTCGTCTCGCTGCCGCTAAGTCCGCTTAGCACCGTGATCTGTCCTCACCCTTGCAATCTCCGCTAGAAAATCCTGATCCGCGGATTAGCCTCCGCCAGAGCACAGCTAACGCGCCGAAAAGTTCCGACAAAACTTGAGCCGGGCGGGCGACAGGCCTCTTTCCCCGCCGCCGGCATAGCCGTTGAACCGGCGCACAGGGCGCCATGGTCGAAGAGTGGAGCGCCTCGCGCGCCGCCATGAAGACCCCGACCCGTTGGGTAGAGCGAAGGGTCCGAATGCTCTCACCGCCGGAACAGCCTCGATCCGCCATCCCGCAGCTGG
The DNA here is from genome assembly GCA_021605205.1 of Aegilops longissima. NCBI lineage: Eukaryota > Viridiplantae > Streptophyta > Magnoliopsida > Poales > Poaceae > Aegilops > Aegilops longissima. The sequence continues at coordinate 21,724 of JAHIAM010003427.1, read as the reverse complement.
TATAAAGACTCGCCTTCTCCGCCGACGACTTCGCCGCCAGAGTAAACGACGGTTTCATCACCGATGCCGATCCGCTCAGAATCTCCGTGGACGACTCCCACGAAAAACATGCTTGACCGCCGGTTTGGCTGTGGCAGGACTCTTCTTCGCCATGAGCTGCCTCGACAAGGTCGGTGCAGATGTCCGCCCAGCCCTGCCTCGCCGATCTTGCCGATGAACACGCAGTATGCCGCCAAAGGGGACCCGCACCAGATTAACCGAGCCGCCTCGGGCCCCAAATTCGATCGCCGATAGAGCTTGCCGCGACGACTCTTAGTCATCCGCCCATCAGATAGCCTTCGAGTCCTTCGAACTTGCCTCTAAGATCATCAAACCATCGCGCGATAGCCCCACGGTGGGCGCCAACCGTCGTGGATTTGTCACGCAGATGTCCTCATGGAAGGACTTAGTCGCAGGCCATCGCTCGTTAACCTAGAGGGTTAATGCGACACAAGACACGGAATTATATGGTTCGCCCTTCGATGAAGGTAAAACTCACGCCCAGCCAGGTGTGATTGATATGATTCGCCATTAGGGAGCAATAACTTTGCCTTTAGCCTCAATCTCTTGTCTCTTAACTCGCCGGGTCGCCCCTTATATACACGGGTTAACGCCTCGCGCTTTACAGTAATCCCAATCCGCCATACAGAGTCCGGTTGGTCTCTCCTTTCTTGTCTTACAATACAAGTTACAGATACGGCGTTTACAGTATGGATCTTAATTCTTCGGCTCCAGCTCCATATGGGCTCGATCACGACGTAGGTAAACCGATTCCCGGGCGTGTTCACACTCCGTAGCTGTATCCTCAACAAGGGTAAAGAGGGATCCTCGGGAACAACACGGAGATTCATCTTATGGAACTCCGGAGGAGGGGAGCGAGTGCACCCGGAGGAACAATATGGAGGTTCAGCCTCGCTGAATTCTTCAACAAGTGAGGGCTGAACTTTGTGAACTCAAGGTGGTTGCAGAAGACTTGCGGCTCAAAGCATCAGCCATCACATTAGCCTTGCTCGGCGATAGGAAATTCCCAAATCAAAGTTCCGCAATAGCTTCCATCCATCTCTCGCCGACGGAGGTTCAGGTCTGGCTGAGTAAACAGATACTTCAGACTTTGGTGGTCAAGTAGATCTCGCAACGACACGAGAAGGTAATGTCGCCACTGATTTAGCGATGAATGACAGCAGCAAGTTCGAGGTCGTGAACTGGGTAGTTCTCCTCGTGAGGGCGAATCGCCGAGAGGCATAAGCAACCACTTTGCGCTCTTGCATTAGGACACCGCCTAATCCTTGACGAGAAGCGCCGCAGAAATGACGAAGTCCTTCTTAGTATCAGGAGGAGCTAGCACTGGGGCAGTTGTCAGCTTGTCTTTGAGTTCCTGGAAACTTTCCTGACACTTATCTGTCCATTGAAACTTGACGCCTTTATGCAATAGATTAGTCGAGGTCGGCAATCTTGGAGAAGTTCTCATTTAATCGACGGCAATAGTCAAGCAGACCGAGGAAACTTCTGACTTGCTTAACGCTCTTCGGAGGAGTCCAATCGAGAATAGCCTGAACTCGCTCAGGTTGACGGCAATACCATCCTTAGAAATGACATGCCCAAGATAGGTTACTTCGGAAGCCGAATTCACATTTGGAGAACTTGGCATAGAGTTGATGCTCTCGTAGCTTTTCCAAAGACAAGACTAAGATGTTCAAGATGTTCTTCTTCAATCTTGAATAGATCAGATATCATCCAGATAAACCACGACTTAACTTGTCGAGGTAATCCATGAATATATAGTTCATCAAAGCGAGAGAAGGTGGCTGGAGCATTGGTTGCCAAGGATATGACGTGTACTCGTATGAACCATAACGAGTCACAATGCGGTCTTGGGGATATCCTCCTCACGAACACGGATCTGGTGGTAACCCAACCTCAAGTCGAAGTTTCGAGAACACCGACGAACCAGCCGCTTGATCATAAAGATCATTGATCCGAGGAAGAGGATACTTATTCTGAATGGTAGCTTGATTTATAGGACGGTAGTCTTGAACCAATCGGTTTGTCCCATCCTTCTTCTTGACAAAGAGAGAAGGTGCTCCCCAAGGAGAGCAACTTGGGCGGATGAAACCACTTTGAAGAGATTTGTCGATTTCTCCTTTAGCTCAAGGAGTTCATGCGCGGCGGCATCTTGTAGGGACGCTATTATAGGAGTGGTGCTCGGTTTCAAGTCGATGACGAATTCGACAGCTCTAGCAGGGGAATCCTCGAAGTTCTTCAGAAAGACGCCTTGGAAATCGCAAACGACGTGAATGTTTTCAATTCCTCGAGGGTGCGGCGCTCAATGCATTCAATGCATAGAGCCTTGCCTCGCATTTTGAACCGTATTTAGCATTGTAGCTACGATTTCATCGAAGGGTGCAGCAGATGGACGGTCTTAGTGGCGCAAACGATTGTCGCCAGATGCGCTTTCAACCAATCCATCCCCAAAATGAGGTCAATGCTACAAGACTTTAGCACGATAGGAGAGACAAGGAATTCCATTCCTTCGATTTCAACGGGACGCTGCTGCAAATCATGGAAGTCCGACATTGGCCCGCTGGTGTGTACTATTAGTGAAGCATTCATGTCTTCGCTTAAGGCCATGCATGAATGCAAAATCTTCGACATGAATGAATGTGATGCTCCTGAATCAAATAAAACAGATGCAGTACTGAATTTACGAGGAGTGTACCCATCACAAGAGCAGTTGGACCTCGAGCTTCGCTCAGTTCAACGTGGTTGGCCCGAGCTTGCCCATAAGACTTGCCAAGGTTGCTGCGGTTCGGTGTTTCCACGGCCAGCCCGAAGGGCCAGCTGTTTCGGTTCTGTTGCATTCTCTAGCACGGTGCCTCGCTGTCCGCACCAAGCATAAGCCATTATTGGGAGGGAACAGAGCTTGGGGTGGTGGAGCTGGAAGCTTCGCCGCTTAGTTGTAGGCGCACGAGGTGTAGCATAGTTCTGCTTCAAGCGATGCATTGGGCTGGTACATGCTATTGGGAATCCATATCTTGCGCTTCACGAGGACGGGCCCAAGATGAGCCGGTGTCACGGTTACGCTGTTAGAGCTCGTATTCCCGCACCAGTTTCGACATTGATAGCTTTGTTCACCAAGGTGGCGAAATCAGCAAAGTCGCACTAGAAGTGCGAAGCTTGATGTCGCCTTGAAGTCCGCCACGAACTTCTCTTGTCTCAAGGCATCGCTTGTAATATCCTCTTCAAGATAGCGAGACAAGTCCAAGAACTCTCACGATAGGCTTCAACAGCCTTGTTGCCTTGGGTGAGGTTATGAACTCACGCTTCTTCCGGTCCATGACCCTTGAGGATGAAGCGGCACGAAGGCAGCCCGAAGTCCGCCAGTGATGAGTGTCCCAACCGGCAGAGTACGACGGTGGCTGTCCCACCATTGAGTCTGGGGTCCTTCAGAAGAAGGAAGCAAAGGTGACATAGCCGGGGGGTACATTAGCGACTCCATCTCATAGGTGATGTCACGGAGCTACCATCAAGATCCAAAGGCTGAGTTGAGCTGCGGTACACGCCGGGTTCAAAGCGTATGAATTCTCGCAGAGTTGTTCCGCTTGGGTGCTGGTTCATATTGGGGCGAGGAACTGAGCCATCATGTTCTCCATGAATCGCGATTCATCTCGAGCTGTTGGATCATACCAGCCATGTACTCAAAGCGGTGGTGGAAGGTTGGCACCACGACCACGACCTGCTGGCCTAACCATCCCGCTATTAAATAACAGGGTAGTTCAGCATTTGAGAAGATAAGCAAGAGACAAGAATCATTCATGATGAAACACGATAATGAAAGCAAAGATGATGGGAACTACATAGTAGTTGGCATATCTTACAAAAGGAATCATGCATAGAGTTCGATACATAGAGTCCAAGACATAGACTACTACATCATAGGCGCACGCAGTGCTCGCGGCGAATACATCAAATGCTAACAAGCAAGCTTACATCAGCCCCACGCTGCATCATGGAGGTAGTCAGAGCTCAAAGCTGGTAAAGCGGCAAAGGATAGTCCTCCACGCCGCTGACCTGAGGGCCATGGATACTCGTGCTGAATCCGACGCCCGTGTGGTGAAGGGGCCAAGTGCGGAGAGTAGCCTCCCACGCCCGCCAACCAACTCCCGGGCATCACGGTCCTCGCGGGGTAGATCGCAGAACGCCGCAGCTCTCCTAACGGACAAAGGTGCATCAGCCGAGCACGGTAGAGGTGCCGACGGGTGATGTACAACTCGTGGCTAAGAGCTCGGTTAGCTCGATCCAGCCCATCAGCATGCGTAACAAAGTTCGATGGTGGAAAGGCTCTCCGCGACAAGTGGTGTAGGCAGCAGTAGTAACCTCCTCACCAACATCGACGCGATAGCAATGTGCCCAAGGGGAGGTGTCCAACTCGATACTCGCGACGAAGACGGTCAAGGCAAAGATAAGCAGCATCGTGGACTGCCATATCGATGGTCACTCCAACACCATGTGCGGTGCAAGACAAGAGTGGACCTGCATCTCCGAGAGTAGAGGTGACGATGGCGCTGCATCGCTTCCCGGTTGTAGTCCCGGTACTCCTCATAGACGGTGTACTGGGTGCCGCCGATAACCCGATAGGTCATCATCTCGGCTAGCACCGCAGTGATCCCGAGGCACCAATGGCCGCCGTGGCGCATTTACCTGCCTCGTGGGTTCCATCCGAAAACAAAACGCTTCAAAGGAGTCAAATGACAGGTGGAGATTGCTCAAATACAATTCCAAAGACAACTAAGGCTATATCCATCTTCGGGTGAAAGCGGTCACGGATCCTAGTGATAGTTAGTAAAATCGCTTAACCCGAGTAGAAGAGAGTTCAGAGCCCTGCAGTAAAGGTCGAGGAGTAAAAGATCCTAATACCACCCGATGGCTTACGTGGGACCGTAAGGCACACAGCCAAGTTAGTAAAAGTTTTGCAATGTCTAGACTCGACTTCGCCAAGGAGTGTGGAAGGGATTCCACAGCAATGGCTCGATACTAACTTGTGACGCTTCGATTCAATCGTACACTAATCATGCACGCAAATGTGTACGATCAAGATCAAGAACTCACGGAAGATATCACAACACAACTCTACCAATAAAATAAGTCATACAAGCATCATAATACAAGCCAGGGGCCTCGAGGGCTCGAATACAAGTGCTCGATCATAGACGAAGTCACGGAAGCAACAATATCCGAGTACGTATATAAGTTAAACAAGGTGCCATAAGATGGCTAGCACAAACCGGGATACAGATCGAAGAGGACAGGCCTCCCGCCTCGATCCTCCTAGGTCACTCCCGGTCGCCGCCGGGCTGCACGTAGTAGTAGGCGCCCGAGTAGTAGTCGCCGAGGCGGTATGCCGGATCCCGGCTCCATCGCCTGATAGCAGCAATCGAGTAGAGATAGGGAAAAAGGGGAACAAGGCAACCGTGAGTACTCATCCAAAGTACTCGAAGCAAGGAGCTACACTACATATGCATGGATATATGTAAAGGCCATATCATGGACCGAACTGCAGAATGCCGAATAGAGAGAAGGCCTAGTCCTATCAAAGACTAGCATCTTCCGAAACCACCATCTTGCAGCAAACAAGAGGGAGTAGAGTAACATAACTTAAAGTAGCAGAGTGTTATCAACTCGCCAGAGATCCTTTCTCGACCTCGCGAAAGAAATCCTTGAGCCATACTATCCAGCTTATTATCACAATCCAATTCTCATCGCAAACCATTGCTCATATCCATGTCTCAACTCAAGTATCCAGTTCTAGTTGTATCGATCGATACAACTCCAAGCGTCCGCATCAGAGGACAGTGCTATCGATAGATGTTTTCACCGCAGGTGCACCAACTTACCCACCACGCCGCTTAACTCCGCCGGACACACTTTCTGTGGTCATGCCCGCCTCGCCAAACAATACGCCGCAACCCGACCTAGGCTTAATAGAGAGGCCAGACGCCGGACTAAACCTATGCCCCTGGGTCATGGGCCATCTCCCGAACTCCTCAAGACGCTATGAGGGCGGCCGAAGCGCACTCTAGCCTAACAGCGCTCCAGCCAATCCGCCCAAGGCCATCCCGACGCCGACGCCTAATAAGCTTCGCTGATGTATACGACGCAGAACGCCCATACTTAGCCCACGGATGGTTAGTGCTATCAGCCGAGGCCCTCGGATCAAATATCCAAATCGAGTGGATTAGGAACGCGTAACAAGCAGAGACTCACGAAAGATGTGACCCTGTTCTCCGCCTCGAGGACTTGCGGCAAGGGCTAGAATGCCCGCCACGCCTCGTAATTATCTCATGGCACCCTCCAGTCAACCCATCTCCACATCACTGCAATTACACCATGGTACCCTCGTGGTCGCACCTGCCTTTCCAAGTAACAGCGTAAAAGTCCAAGTAACCGTGAGTCCAAACATCAAGGGAAAACACGAGGAATCACCCCGTGTATTCCACTCAATGTAGTCGCCAAGGTGAACATAAGAGGATTCACCCCGAGGTCCACACTTGAGGGGTTGCACGACGTAGTCGATCGAAGTGGTTAAGGAGGAAAATCACCCTCGATGTCCACAACCGGATAGCTATACTACAGGTTAATATCGAGGTGTCAGAGGGTCTCACCTCAGACTCGATAGTAACCTAGTAGTATCGAGCAACTAAGGGGAAGTGATGCGTGTCGGGCTCGGTCTTCGATCCCGCTGATCGGGTCTTCAATGATGAAGCAGGGCAACAAGGACAAGGAGGGGGTCACCGATGGGTCTTTAACCAACCTATACTAAGCAGCTTTAGGATAAGGTGTAGGTAACAAAGCAGGTTACAATAAACAAAGCTATGCAATGTAATAGGAGCAACAATAACAAGAGTAAAAATCTAGTGCAAGCAATAAGAGAATGGAATGGGCGATATCGGATGATCAAAAGGGGCTTGCCTGGTTGCTCGGGCAAGAGAGAGGATCACAAGACAGTAGTCGAACTGCCACCGCAGCAAGGCTTGGCCTCGTAGTTCACCAAGAGAAGAGGGGAAGAAACAATGAATACACGATAACAGATGCATAACGATGCATGACATGCCAAGAAGCGGCTTAGGCGTGTTCCTAACGTGGTAAGAAGGGTACCGTTTAGGGGGAAGCATCCGAAGTTATCCTGCCCGACGCCCTCATTACATGATGAACCGGAGGAGAAAGTTTGCAGGTTTGATAGGTTAGAGACGCGGTGTGACGAACGGATCAAGCGATCCAATTGCCTCGCTGCTCGAGCAACTTTCATGTTGAAAATATTTTAATCCGCCACGGATTAAAAGTTATGAATTATAAAAGGTTTTATTAATTTCTGGAATTTTAATTAATTAAATAATTAATTTCGAAAGCATTTATGACATCAAGATGAGGTCATGCCGACGTTATCACCAACAGGTTGACTAAGTCAACCCCGCCAGTGGGTCCCACATGTCATTCACTAATGGCCTAATTAACCTAATCGATTAATTAACCTTAGTTAATTGTTAATTAAGTTAATTAATAATTAGTGTTAATTAATTCAGAATTAATTAGTTTAATTAATTACCTAATTAATTAATTAATTAATTAATTAGTTAATTAGATTAATTAGATTAATTCCTTTTTATTCATTTTTAGAATCTGTTTTAATAAAACGCCTTTTATCGCTTTCGGGGTGGGGCCCCTAGTCAAGGGCACGTGGCCCAAACGGGCGGCGACGCGGCGGCAGCAAGGCGCTGCTCGATCGGGCACGACCTGCCCGGTCGGGCGGCGCCCACCGGGCGGAACGGGCGCTGGGCGGGCGGCCGGTTACTGCTGGCTGGCACACGGCGCATGAGCGACGCCGGTGAGGGGGGGGCGACGGAGGCCGATTGCGGGGCTCGGGAGAAGGGGGATCGGGGCTTTACGAACGGCGGAGGGGCGCCGAACGGGGGGGGGAGCGGGCTCTGGGTTGTGATAACGTCGCCGATTTAGGTCGCCGACGGGGAGGAGAAGGAAGGGAGAGGGGGCACGGTGGCCGGGCGAGCCGGGCCGCCCGAGGCCTCGGTCGGATCCGCATGGGCGAAGCGAGGAGGGGAACGGGAGGGGCGCGCGGCTGAGCCGGGGAGCCGGAGGGGACCGGAGGGGGGGAAGGCTGGCTGGCACGGCCGGAGCTGGACGCCGACGAGGGAGAGGGAGGAGGCCTGGCCTCACCGGGGTTCATGGGGTCTCGGGCAAGGCGTGGTGTAGGTCGAGGTGGGCGCTGGGACGAAGCGGGCGACGGGTGCAGGCCATGGAGGGGAGGAGTCCGCGAGGACTGGGGCGCTTGGCGCTGAGGCCGAGCCGGCGGGCTCGGGTGGGGGGCGCGCGGAGGGGAGGGAGGGCGCCCCATGTGTGGAGGAGGAGGGAGGAGCGAGGCGGCGGGGTCAAGGGGGGGAACGGCGGCGGGGGGTTCGCCGACGGGAGGCGGTCAGGAGCCTGACCCGATCTAGACTGGCCGGGACGAGGGAGGGGGCGACGGGGAGGGAGGGAGCGAGTGGGGTCTAGGGTTTCTGGGATAAGGGAGAGGGGGGGTGGTCTGGTGGGCCCTGGTGGCCCAAAGGGCTGGCCTGTGGAGGGGGGGAAGGAGATGGGCCAAGGGGAAGGGAGGGGCCGGTCACGGCTGGGCAGTGGGGGTTTATCCCTCCCAGCTTTTATTTTCCTTTTATTTTTTTTGACAGATTCAAACAACGATTAGAAACTTAACAGAACTGGGGGGCTTATCACTGTAAAACCATCCCAAGCATAATATCCATGTTTTAGTAAACATCACAAGCAAAACTGATTCCGAACGACGCCATGACTAGTTCTTGTGTAGTTGCACTCGATTTTTCCATTCTACTTCACTAAACATCACCATATGAGATCCAATTACTTGTAGATAAATGCAAGAGACCTCGGTTATGACGATGCACTAGGTCCATAGCTGGACTTTCAGATGTTCTCGAAATGCGCTTGTCGAGTTGTCATTAAGAAAGTTTCTATACAAGTTTCTGAACTAACTCCTTAAGAAAAGTTCTCCAAAAGTTCACTATGAAAGAACCTTTCAAGCATCTGGTCGTCACAAACGCTTTTGACTACTTGTGGAGCCAAACGGACTCGTATGAGTCGATATCCATGTTTGTTAACACCGCAAAACTGATTCCCATTTACGCTACAGAGTAGTTCTTGTGTAGTTGCACCTAATTTTTCCATTCTACTTCACTAAACATCTCCATATGAGATCCAATTACTTGTAGGAAATGCAAGAGACCTCGGTTATGATGATGCACTAGGTCCATAGCTGGGCTTTGTGTATGTTCTTGAAATGCGCTTGTCGAGTGCTCATTAAGAAAGTTTCTATACAAGTTTCTGAACTAACTCTTAAGAAAAATTCTCCAAAAGTTCCCTATGAAAGAATCCTTTGAAGCATCTGGTCGTCACAAATGTTTTGACTACTTGTGGAGCCAAAACAGACTCAGATGAGTCGATATCCATGTTTCAGCTTAACATTGCGCAAAACTGATTCCGAATCTACGCTATGCATTAGTTCTTGTTTAGTTGCACTCGATTTTTCCATTCTACTTCACTTAAACATCTCCATATGAGATCCAATTACTTGTAGGGAAATGCAAGAGACCTCGGTTATGATGATGCACTAGGTCCATAGCTGGGACTTTGTGTATCTTATCGAAATGCGTTTGTCGAGTGCTCATTAAGAAAGTTTCTATACAAGTTTCTGAAAGTACTCCTTAAAAAATTCTCCAAAAGTTCCCTATGAAAGAGTCCTTTGAAGCATCTGGTCGTCACAAACGTTTCGACTACTGGTGGAGCCAAAACGGAGTCCGTATGAGTCAGATATCCATGTTTCAGTTAACACTTTGCAAAACTGATTCAACTACGCTACGCATCTAGTTCTTGTGTAGTTGCACTCGATTTTTCCATTCTACTTCAGTAAACATCTCCATATGAGATCCAATTACTTGTAAGGAAATGCAAGAGACCTCGGTCATGATGATGCACTAGATCCATAGCTAGGACTTTGTGTATGTTCTCAAACGCTGCTTGATGAGTGCTCATTAAGAAAGTTTCAATACAAGTTTCGAACTAACTCCTTAAGAAAAGTTCTCCAAAAGTTCCCTATGAAATAATCCTTTGAAGCATCTGGTCGTCACAAATATTTTGACTATTTGTGGAGCCAAAACGGACTCCGTATGAGTCAGATATCCATGTTTCAGTTAACACTGCGCGAAACTGATTCCGAACTATAGTTACAGACTAGTTCTTGTGTAGTTGCACTCGATTTTTCCATTCTACTTATATAAACATCTCCAGATGAGATCCAATTACTTGTGGTAAGTGCAGGAGACCTCGGTCATGATGATGCACTATGTCCATAGCTGGGACTTTGTGTATGTTCTCGAAACGCGTTTGTCGTGTGCTCATTAAGAAAGTTTCTATACAAGTTTCTGAACGAACTCCTTAAGAAAAGTTCTCCAAAAGTTCCCTATGAAAGAATCCTTTGAAGCATCTGGTTGTCACAAACGTTTTGACTACTTGTGGAGCCCAAACGGACTCTGTATGAGTGAGATATCCATGTTTCAGTTAACACTGCTCGAAACTGATTCCGAATGATAGTTACAGACTATTTCTTGTGTAGTTGCACTCGATTTTTTCAATTCTACTTCACTAAACATCTCCATATGAGATCTAGTTACTTGTAGGGGATGCAGGAGACCTTGGTCATGATGATGCACTAGGTCCATAGCTGGGACTTTGTGTATGTTCTCGATACGCGTTTGTTGAGTGCTCATTAAAAAGTTTCTATACAATTTCTGAACGAACTCCTTAAGAAAAGTTCTCCAAAAGTTCCCTATGAAAGAATCCTTTGATGCATATGGACGTCACAAACGTTTCGACTACTGGTGGAGCCAAAACAGACTCCGTATGAGTCAGATATCCATGTTTCAGTTAACACTTTACAAAACTGATTCCGAACGACAGTTACAGACTAGTTCTTGTGTAGTTGCACTCGACTTTTTCCATTCTACTTCAGTAAACATCTCCATATGAGATCCAATTACTTGTAGGGAAATGCAAGAGACCTCGGTCATGATGATGCACTAGGTCCATAGCTAGGACTTTGTGTATGTTCTCAAACGCTTGTTGAGTGCTCATTAAGAAAGTTTCTATACAAGTTTCTGAACGAACTCCTTAAGAAAAATGTAACATCCCAAATTTTCAATTTGGAATGTTATACATTAGGTCATCATGCATATCATATTTTCTCGCATTTTTTCCGATCCTAGAAAATTTCACGCAACTCAAGGACCCTCGGAGAGAGTTGAAGTTTCATTATTTTCATATTTGGGCTTTCAAATTATGAAAATAGGATCATTGGATTTATTTAATTATCTTCATAAAGTTTTTCCTATACAAAATTTTAGAGAGGGAATAATATGACTTTCCCAACATAGGAAAATGAAGATTTTATAAATAAATCAAATTTGGCTTTTGAAAGATTTATTTGTTTTAGGTAAAAAATGAGCATTTTAAAATATATGCGTGTTTGCTGCTTTTTAAAAGTTCATTTTGTTCGACTCATTTTTAGGAGTCGGGAAAATTATTTTATTAAATTCGAGTTCGCTTTGGTATTTTTTTTATTCGCTTGGTTTTGTTTTAAAAAAATCGCTTCTAAGCCGAGGGCCAGCTGCCCAAATTACCTGCCCACCTCCCTCTCCTCCCACAGGGTCTCCCCACCACCGCCGCCTGAAGTCCCGCCTGGGACGCCGCCACCGCCTCCCCGGCTTGCCCTCCCAAGCCAACCGCCACCCCCTCCTAAATACCCCCGCCTCTCTCTCTCTCATCCTGGCCACCCGACTCACCCGACCTCACCACCATTGCTGCCGCCTCGACGCCATTGCCTCCTGCCGACGCCACCACCTCGCCGCCACCTCGCCGACCCCACCGCCGAGCCCCCGCTGAGCCTCTCCGCCCAAGGGTTACCGAGGTAGCCACCACCGACTACCGATCCGGTTTTTTTTAGAAACCCGATCCGCTTTTTTTTGAGATGTTCGGTTTTTTTAAAAACCCTAGATGGTTTTTAATTTTTTTCGGTTTTTATTTAATCTAACGCTCACCGAACCGCTCGTTTCAATGAATGTGTTCGTTGATTAGTTCTGTTAACGAACGTCCGCTATTTAACCCATTCGCTTTTAATCGGATTTAATCCGTTATTTTTCCGATTCGATTTCGATCCGATTTTCAAATCTGTTTATTTTCTCGCCGCTTATCGGAATCAGTGATTCAAGCGCTCGAGTTTCATTTAAACCGCCGTTCGACTAACCTACTTACACAGAGTTTTGCTACTGTAAAATTTTGACCTAGTTTCAGATTGCTAAACCGAGTCGTTTTCTCTCGAGTTTCAACTTCCGATGCTTTATTTGATTCGATTCTTTTGCAACCAGTGGTTCTTAAGTTGAACTCTCCGTTAGATCTTTTATTCGAGATTTCCCGTGCATTAGATGAGTACTTATTGTATGCTTGTTGTTTGTCTCGCTAGATCACCCGGAGTGCGCCGCTTGTTACTTCAATTCTAGGTCTTATGGATCATCGCAAGGCAAGTAACACTTGATCATACCTTTCTACTACCCAGTTTTATTGCATTAGATCAAACCTCAAACACTTGCATGTTTAGGATCTAATTAAATTGTGGGTTTGGGAAGTAGATTGAGGTAGTACCTATTACTTGTTTTACTTATGAAACCTTGGGAGTTACTTCTACGCTTGCTTATTATGCCATGCTATGCTAGTAGACGGGATTGGGTGAGTGAATATCCATGACAGATGTGAGATTGTTAATTAAAGGTTTATCTAAGGTGGCAACCTAAACACACATCCTGGGTGGATTGAGGCACCTGGTTTCCATCAGACTTGCTCAGATTTCTTCGGACCGCCACCTGTGCTCTAAGGGATCATAAGATGATTCAAACTGAAACTTCCGTGCAGCCACAAGCCAATTATGGGCTCAAGCGAAGTTGACTAAGTTGTGCGAACTCTCACGGTAGGCTAGCTGATGTAGGGGATGTAGGTTGGTACGGTCTACCCATTGTAAGGTGCTAGCGCCATCGAAGACTATGTCTCGGCCATCCGCTTTCAAACACCATGTAGTGCGAGAACCAAGCGAAGGCGATCGAGTCTTGTGGGGAAAAGTGCAAACCTCTCAGAGAGTGTATAAACTAATCATGATTAGCCGTGTCCCTGTTATGGACGTATTGAGTATCCGTAATTGAATATCATGTGAATCTCAACATGTTACTACTAATAAATTTATTGGGTTTTGATGAGTACTTTTAATTGGGATTGAGGATGCACAACCATTCTCAATGTTTAACAACCACCATGATAGTTAAATAAAATTATTCCTTTGATGTAGGAAAATTAGCTTTATGCAAAATGTAAATCAGAGAGCCTTACCACCAGCCATATATGCATGTAGTATAGGCTTGTTGCTTCATTACTCTCTATGTGTTACATTGCCAAGATATTCCATGTGTCGACCTGTTGGCTGCAACTTTCACGCTGCGCACTTTTCGCATTTACGTAAGGTGTTAGGTCGTGGTTCTATACTCAGTGATGCCGATGGAGTTGATGGACTCACTTATCTTCCAAGCCTTCCGCTGTTATTATTAGATGGCCTTAAGCCATATTATTGTTTTAAGTTCCCTTGTGGACAACGATGTACTAAGTGTGTGATTGCTACTCTGCTATAATTCCTTCAAGCACTGTGGTGTCAAGATTATCGATCCAGGATGACATCGAGCACGAGACTTGATCCATTCGGTCTGGTCGCTACAGAGAATGGTATCGAGCACACGCTGATCAGTAGGACACCACCACTAAGTTAAAGCCATAGATCATCACTCTCTTCCCATTTTCTAACTCCTCATCTTTTCTACTCTTTAGGATGATTGACGCCAAGATCAAGTACACCCAACCGATGAAGGCACACCTTTTGGATTTCACTTGAAGGAAGTTACCAAGTACCTGAACATTGACTACCAAGCTTCACCGACTTTCAACGCCACTCGCTCAAGAGGAGCGCCGAAGATTCACGCCATGTTCCAGAAGGACATTCGCCCCAATCACCAAGCCTATAGATAGTGTTTTCAAGCACCAACTTGAGTCTGGGAAAGAGCATGGCAGCTCATATCACCATGGGACGATTGGAGAAGTTTATCAAGAAGACCTCAAGGACACCATCTACCAGATTTATGACGCCGAGATGACAACTGGACGCTGTCAAGACCAAGAAGGATAGGTCCATTGCAGCATTCATCCAGAGTTAAACCAGACATTCGACGCCAGAGAACCAAATGTGCAATGACATGTTGGAGTTGCGTAATGCAAATGGAAGGATCATCGAACCGAAGGAGAACTAAAGACTACACGCAAGGACTACATGGACGAGATCGTAGCTCGCAAGACACAATAACGATCTTAAGTACGAGATCAAGAACTCAAGAAGAAGTTGGCGCCAGAATGAAGACCAGATGTCGAATACCTGCGACTACATCAACATCGATTTACACCGATTCGGATCCAAGTGAACCCGACTTTGAAGACGGTTGAGCAGTACATCATGGAGTCTTCCACCGGTTCAAATTAGTAGAAGTCCCCACATATTAGTAGTATTTCCTCCATGTAAACATTGTAGTACACGACTTTTGCGATAGTTAGATCGCTGTAAGCCTTTTGTTTGATTGAATGAAGTGATTTTGTGTATTTGCTCATGTGCATTTGGGTAGTGATTCCCTTAGACCTCAATCTATTCTAAATTCTCATCTTTTCTAAACCCATCGATGCCTCCAGACGTGACTCCGGATTCGCTTTTCCCGCCAGAGATCACCCAATTGATCCAAAGAAGCGTATCACCCTGATTCAAACATTGGTGCGTAACCAGGCAACAACAACAACAACAACAACAACAACCACCGCCACCACCCTCGCGGATCATCTCGACTGCTTCTTAGATCGAATCCGCCGTGTATTCCAAAGAGCACCGAGCCGATTGTAGCAGTATGATTGGCTCCGCAAGATAGGAAGGGAGCTGACCATCGCAGGATGCACAGATGGTGAAAGAGTGAAGTTTGCAGACATCAGCTTGAAGGACCCGCAGCAAGATGGTGGGAGAATTTTACAGCCACTTACCTCAGAGACACCGCCACATGGGATCAGCCAGAAGCTTTTCAGACCGCCCATGTTTCAGCAGGAGCTATGGCTATGAAGAAGCGTGAGTTTCGAACTTACGCCAAGGAGGAAGGACTGTTGGCCAAGACGTGGATGACTTTAGCAAATTAGCACGTTATGCCCCAGATGATGTTGCTACAGATGCAGCTAAACAGAGAAGTTTCTAGAAGGACTGAATGATGAGTTCAAGATGCCGTTGATGGTAGCTAGTTTCAACAACTACCAGGAGTTGGTAGACCGAGCCCTCATGATTGAAGGAAAGCAAAGAAGAATTGAGAACTGCAAGCGAAGTATGGACAGGGAAGTATAACTCGAGCCCAGCAGAAACCTCATATACCCCTAAATCAGGAATTCAGTTTCAGCATACCCATGGAGGAGGTAATTCAGACAACCATAATGGCACTAAGAATGGGAACGGAATGGAGGAAGCAATGGATGAATCGCACCAACCCGGCAACACCATCCAAAGTAGACCTGAGTCATATTATTTGCTTTAAGTGCCGCAAGATCGGGCATTATGCAAATGACTGTCCGTAAGGCCGTAATGGAAATGGCAATGGAAGCTCGAAGAAGCCCAACCTTTCAACAGGGGATGTGAACCACATTGATGTGGAGGAGGTTGAAGATCAGCCCGATGCAAGAATCGGTAAGTTTTTGGTTAAGTCATTTATCGCAGTTGTTCTTTTCGATACTGTGCATCGATTCATACATAGCAAGGGATTTGTGGATAAGTACAAGTTACCAACCCAAGCCCTTAGGTCACCCATGCTAGTAACCTCACCCGGAGCAGAGTACATGGCTAGTAAATGGTGTGATCGACGCCATTAAGGATTGGACACTATGTTTTCCCTCGCACCTATTAGTTCGGAATCCCAAGGATTGGATGATATTAGGTATGGATTGGTTATCAAGATATGGAGGAAACATTGATTGCTCCACTAGATCAATTTTACTCACCACACCGTAAGGAAGAAGGATCAAGTATGTATCACGGCACGAGCCGAGGAGAGCACAAGTTAATTGCTTATCGTGAGGGTGCAGAAGAAGTACCAGCAGAAGGATTTTCCGATGTATTTCCGAAGTGTTGCTGTGAATGCCACCGGATAGAGACATTGAGTTTTTGATCGAGCTGTTGCCTGTAACAGCCCGACATCGGGTTAATTGCACAGATGCCCGCATGTGATTTGGCGGAAATCAAGAAGCGATTAAGGAACTATTGATAAAGGTTTTATTCGCCAAGTTCTTCTCCTTGGGGATCACCCGATTGTTAGTGGAGAAGAAGGATGGATCGTTACTTAATGGTTGTTGATTATCGTGGATTGAATGAAGTAACCATCAAGAACAAGTACCCACTACCTATGATAAATGATCTGCTTTGATCGCTTGCAAGGAGCTAAGGTGTTTTCCAAGATCGACGGTAATCGTGGTACCATCGCTTGAAGATTCGGGAGCAAGACATACCCAAGACAGCATTTACCACGAGATATGGACTGTATGAGTATACCGTTATGTCCTTTGATCGACTAACGCACCAGCCTATTTCATGAACCCGATGAACAAAGTGTTTATGGAGTTTTTGGATAAGTTCGCCGTGGTGTTCATTGATGACATTTTGATTTTCTCAAGAATGAAGAGGAACACAAGGAACATTTATGATTGGTTTTGGAGAAACCGAGGGAACACCAGTTGTATGCCAAGTTCAGAAATGTGAGTTTTGGTTAAAGGAAGTTGGATTTCTGACATGTTATATCCGGAGAAGGAATAGCCGCTGACCCCACAAAGGTTGAGACCAGAACAAATGGGAAGCACCAACGACAGTTGGAGAGATTCGAGTTTCCTTGGACTCGCAGGATACTACCAAGATTCATTGAGAATTTCTCAAGGATTGCAAAGCCTATGACTGAATTCTTGAAGAAGGAAAACAAATTCATATGGACCGAGGACTGTGAGGCAAGTTTTCAGGAGTTGAAGAAAAGATTGGTTACCTCACCAGTTTTGATATTGCCGATCGACTAAGGATTATGAGGTGTATTATGACGCTCACGCCGAGGACTTGGAGCAGTGCTTATGCAGGAAGGAAGAGTTGTTTCAGATGCTTCACGACAACTTAAGCCCCATGAGTTGAACTATGCCACTCATGACTTGGAGTTAGCAGCCGTGGTGCATGCCTCAAGACGTGGAGACATTTTCTCATTGGAAATCATTGTGAAGTATATACGGATCACAAGAGTTTGAAGTACATCTTACACATAAGGAATTGAATCTCGTGCAAAGGAGATGGTTAGAACTTATCAAGGATTTTGATATGAGATTGCATTATCACCCTCGAAAGGCTAATGTCAGAGTCGACGATTGAGCCGTAAGAGCCACGCCAATACCCTAATGATGGGAGGAATACCCAATGAGTTAGCCAAGGACCTTCGAGAGCTATGTTTGGAAATAGTTCCAGAGGCTATGTAGCAGCATTGAGATTCAACAACACCGATGGACAAAATCAGAGAAGCCCAAAAGGCGCATAAGGAAGTTGCCTCTATAAAAGAGAAAATGAGCAAAGGAAAAGCTAAAGGATTTCGTGAGGATGAGCACGATACCCTATGGTTTGAAGACCGTGTTTATGTGCCCAATAACCCAGAGATCGAAGTTGATTTTACAAGAAGCTCATGATTCCCTATTCGATTCACCCAGAAATACCAAGATGTATTTGGATTTGAAGAATACTTTCCGTGGACCGGAATGAAGAAGGATATTGCGAGTATGTAGCAGTTTGTGACGATGTCGAAAGTAAAGGCAGAGCATCGTAAGCCAAAGAGGATTGTTACAACCATTGCCGATACCCGAATGGAAGTGGATAAACTAGGCATGGATTTCATCACAGGTTTGCCAAAGACTCGCTCAGGTTATGACTCGACGGTTATAGTCAATCGCTTGACTAAGGTAGCTCATTTCATTCCAAATAAGACTACCTATAGCAGTGCTAAGTTGGCAAAGATATACATGACCAGAATTGTGTGTTTACACGGAGTTCCGAGGAGCATCAGACGATAGAGGAACCCAATTTACCTCAAATTTTGGAACCAGCTTGCACTAAACATTGGGAACTAGATTGAATTCAAGACAGCTTTCCACCCACGTATCGATGGATGACCGAGAGAGTCAATCAGATTTTGGAGGATATGTTGAGAGCTTGTGCACTAGATTATGGATCTAGCTGGGATGATAATTTGTCAGATGCAGAATTTTCCTACAACAACAGCTACCAAACCAGTTTGAAGATGGCACCTTTTGAGGCTCAGATGGAAGAAGGTGCAGGACTCCGTGTCATGGGACTAAACCGAGATCGCCGCTTGTTTGGACCAGATTTGATTAAGGAGTCTCAACAGAAAGTTGTTGATTCGAGATGTGCTCAAGGTAGCCCACCTGCATAAAAGAGCTATGCCGATTCAAAGCGCAAAGCGATTGAGTATGAGGTTGGAGACAGAGTATATCTCGAGTATCCCCGCTCGAGGAGTTAAGCGCTTTGGAGTTAAAGGAAAGTTAGCACCTGCTTCGCTGGACCGTATAAGATTTTGCAACGCATGGGAGAAGTTGCTTATAAGTTGGAATTGCCGTAAGGACTGTCAGAGTTCATGATGTATTCCACGCTTTCGCTTGAAGAAATGTCACCCCGAGATAGCAGAGGTACCGTTAAGAGACACAAAGGCACCGAAGCAATTCAGTTGAAAGATGACTTAACATATGAGGAAAACCGTTAAGATTCTCGATTATGCCAGCAGAGTTACCCGCAGCAAGGTTATCAAGTTTTGCAAAGTTCAAGGAGCCACCACACCGAGGATGAAGCCACCGGGAAAGAGAAGAAGTTTTGCTTAAGGATCACCTCACCTATTTTCTAGTTAACCCGAATCTCGAGGGCTAGATTCATCTTAAGGGTAGTTTGTAACATCCCAAATTTTCAATTTGGAATGTTATACATTAGGTCATCATGCATATCATATTTTCTCGCATTTTTCCGATCCTAGAAAATTTCACGCAACTCAAGGACCTCGAGAGAGTTGAAGTTTCATTATTTTCATATTTGGGCTTTCAAATTATGAAAATAGGATCATTGGATTTATTTAATTATCTTCATAAAGTTTTTCCTATACAAAATTTTAGAGAGGGAATAATATGACTTTCCCAACATTTAGGAAAATGAAGATTTTATAAATAAATCAAATTTGGCTTTTGAAAGATTTATTTGCTTTAGGTAAAAAATGAGCATTTTAAAATATATATGTTTGCTGCTTTTAAAAGTTCATTTTGTTCACTCATTTTTAGGAGTCGGAAAATTATTTTTATTAAATTCGAGTTCGCTTGGTATTTTTTTAATTGCTTGGTTTTGTTTTTTAAAAATAAAATCACACATACTTCTGTGCCGAGGCCCACTGCCCAGCCGCCCCACACCTCCTCTCCTCCTCTCCATGGCCTCCGTCACCGCCGCCTGAGTCCCGCCGGACGCCGCCCGCCGGCTTGCTCCCCCTCCCAAGCCACCCGGCCACCCCCTCCTTAAATACCCCGCACCTCTCTCTCTCATCCCGCCACTACCACCTCACCTCACCACACTGCCCCGGACGCCGGACGCCATTGCCTCCCGCCGACGCCACACTCGCCACCTCGCCGACCTCACGCCACCCCACCCCGAGTCTCTGCTGAGCCTCACGGGCTGGCCACCGGAGGTAGCCATCACGACTACTCCTGATCCGGTTTTCTTTAGAAAACCCGATCCGTTTTTTGGAGATGTTCGTTTTTAAAAAAAACCCTAGATGTTTTTTTTTCGGTTTCTTATTTAACTAACGCTCACCGAACCGCTCGCTTCAATGAATGTGTTCTTGGATTAGTTCTGTTAACTAACGCCCATTATTTAACCTGCTCGCCGCTTTCTTTTAATCGGATTTAATCCGTTATTTTCTCGATTCGATTCCGATCCGATTTTCAAATCTGTTTATTTTCTCGCCGCTTATCGGAATCAGTGATTCAAGCTACTGAGTTTCATATTTAAACCGCCGCCTGGCCTAACCTACTTACACAGAGTTTTGCTACTGTAAAATTTTGACCTAGTTTCAGATTGCTAAACCGAGTCGTTTCTCTCGAAGTTTCGACTTCATGATGCTTTATTTGATTCGATTCTTTTGCAACTAGGGTTCTAAGTTGAACTCTCTCGTTAGATCTTTTATTCGAGATTTCGCATTTGATAAGTACTTATTGTATGCTTGTTGTTTGTCTCGTAGATCACCCGTGAGTGCGCCGCTTGTTACTTCAATCTCTAGGTCTTATGGATCATCGCAAGGCAAGTAACACTTGATCATACCTTTTCTACTACCCAGCTTTTATTGCATTAGATCAAACCTCAAACACTTGCATGTTTAGGATCTAATTAAATTGTGGGTTTGGGAAGTAGATTGAGGTAGTACCTATTACCTGCTTTTACTTATGAAACCTTGGGAGTTACTTCACGCTTGCTTATTATGCCATGCTATGCTAGTAGACGGGATTGGGTGAGTGAATATCCATGACAGATGTGAGATTGTTAATTAAAGGTTTATCTAAGGTGGCAACCTAAACACACATCCGGGTGGATTGAGGCACCTGGTTTCCATCAGACTTGCTCAGATTTCTTCGGACCGCCACCTGTGCTCTAAGGGATCATAAGATGATTCAAACTGAAACTTCCGTGCAGCCACAAGCCAATTATGGGCTCATGAAGTTGACTGTTGTGCGAACTC
The DNA here is from genome assembly GCA_021605205.1 of Aegilops longissima. Classification (NCBI taxonomy): domain Eukaryota; kingdom Viridiplantae; phylum Streptophyta; class Magnoliopsida; order Poales; family Poaceae; genus Aegilops; species Aegilops longissima. Next base: position 647 of record JAHIAM010003427.1, on the reverse strand, counting down.
ACGGTAGGCTAGCTGATGTAGGGGATGTAGGTTGGTACGGTCTACCCATATGTAAGGTGCTAGCGCCATCGAAGACTATGTCTCGGTCATCCGCTTTCAAACACCATGTAGTGCGAGAACCAAGCGAGGCGATCGAGTCTTGTGGGGAAAAGTGCTAAACCTCTCGCAGAGTGTATAAACTAATCATGATTAGCCGTGTCCCCTGTTATGGACGTATTGAGTATCCGTAATTGAATATCATGTGAATCTCAACATGTTACTACTAATAAATGTATTGGGTTTTGATGAGTACTTTTAATTGGGATTGAGGATGTCACAACCATTCTCAATGTTTAACAACCACCATGATAGTTAAATAAAATTATTCCTTTGATGTAGGGAAAATTAGCTTTATGCAAAATGTAAATCAGAGAGCCTTACCACCAGCCATATATGCATGTAGTATAGGCTTGTTGCTTCATTACTTTCTATGTGTTACATTGCCAGATATTCCATGTGTGACCTGCTGGCTGCAACTTTCACGCTGCGACTTTTCGCATTTATTTGAGTAAGGTGTTAGGTCGTGGTTCTATACTCAGTGATGCCGATGGAGTTGATGGACTCACTTATCTTCCAAGCCTTCCGCTGTTATTATTAGATGGCCTTAA